>PISW01007676.1:0-62914 GCA_004023785.1 Mungos mungo
GGGGGGGGGTGCCAGAGGAGGGACCCTGTTAACGATTCATGAGGATGGTCACTTTTAGTGGAGGCTGCATGACAGACGGACAGAAGGATGGACGGGCAGAGGCGGGGACACAGGCTGGGCCCCGGGGATGGGTGTGGGGCGAGACGCGTCTCAGGAAGAACTTATGTAGGCGGAGGACAGAGGCAAGAGATGGAGGGCAATTTCTTGTTGCCGGTAAATTATGATTTAAGACCCTTTTTTTCGTTAAACAATTTTAAAACACTGAATGCGTGTCTAGCTTTTTACTAAGTGAGGATGGAGTCGGGAGAAGAAACACAAACGGGGGGCAGGGGGCTCGAGGAGTACTGGACAGAACAAGGGGACAAGGGACAAAACCACCCCCTCACACCGCTCTAACCCCCTGTGTCCTTCAAAGCCCCCACGAAGGGTCACCTGCTCCGGGAAGTCTCAGACTGAGCAAAACCGGGCCGTCCTCCCCGCCAGCCCTGCCCGGGCCGCCCGCTCACGGGAACAAGGGGCCGGGCACCCGCGTGGTGACGGCGCAGCGCCCGCACTCCTGCGCTCACCTGCGGGGCGGCCTGCGCAGGAAGGAACGGCAGCGGAGAACTGAATCAACTCATCGGCCGAGAGGAAGGAAGCCTGAAACTCCGAGCTCTGGGGAGAAGCCCAAGTCGCCTCAAGGAACGAAAGCGTAGTAACGCTTCGCCCGGCTCAGAGCCTCCTGCGCCTCGCGCCAGGGCCGGACGGCAGCGTCTCTCGGAGGGCATCCGCCACTACGGTTTAGACCCGCCCTCGAGCTTCTGAGACGGAAGCCCAAAAGCCAACAGACTTTACAAAACATTTTCATGGTTTTTCTCTGCTAGACGGAAGCCCCGCAGTTTTCCCAGAACACACGTGGCGTCAGCTCGTGACTACGTCTGCGCGGGGACCCGGCCGGCTGAGGACCCAGGCTGGTCGGCCCGCCAACAAGGAGGCTCCTGGGCCGCTTCCGCCTGACAGGAGTCCGAACCCGGTCAGTGGGAACTCACTCCTACGAGGAGGGAAGGCCAGGAGAGTAACCCCCTGGGAAAAGGAGAATGAACAGAACCGCACTGCCAGCTACTAGGTCCAAGGGGCCATTTAAATTGAAATTTTAATTCGTTGAAAGTAAACAAGATTCACATTTCAGTTCTCCAGTCTCACTAGCCACATTTCAAGTGTCCCAGTGCAGATACAGAGTGTCCGCACCGTCACGGAGAGCTGCGGTGGGCTGGCCTAGAAGGAGCTTCTGGGTGATCTGGGCCGGCACTCCATTCCGTGCCCATGAGCCCCGGAGAAATGCCACCTAGATTTGAGGGCTGGGTCTGGAACATCCATGAATACTGGTATCTAAACATGAGCTGCGCACACTCAGTCTTTAAACATAACTCTCACTTTGTATACAGAGAAAGGGTAGATGGGGTCAAAGGGAAACTCTAAACAACAGAGTTCGGCGGGGTGGGGCGCCTGGCTGGGTCAGTGGGAAGAGTGCACAACTGACTCTTGATCTTGGGGTCATGAGTTTGAGTCCCACTTTAGGTATGGAGCCTACTTAAAAAAAAAAATTAAATAAACCTGATCATTAAAAACAAAAACCAAAGTGTTTTATTTGTAAAAAAGCACTTGATACAGAATTATAGCTTAGGTTTCCTAGTTATTTGGTTAAAACTGTGTTTTGTAAATCATCCATTATAGCAAAACCTTCCCAGTCTAAACCCCATGTCCCTTCCCTAGTTCTCAGGGAGAGTGAACACCTTCCGGTCACCCTTTTAATGATTTTCTCCCCTAAAATCACCCCTCAGGCAACTGTCCTCTGTCTGATCCCCCCCCCTTCACCTTTGGTCATCCTACTTGGGCAGAACGCCCGCCTCCCTCCAGCCGCCCCCCAGTGAGCCCGGTCAAGTCTGCAGCCACGACAGTGCCCGGGCGGCTGGCTTCCTCCGCACTGAAGGCCGGATTTCAGGTCCCCCCCCTCGCCCCCCTGCTCGTTCCTCCCAGTTCCCACTGCGAGTGGCTCTGTCAATGGCTCTTTCTCAAGGGATCTTTGTCAAGGGCTGGGAGTGAGCTCCGTTTCCCAGCCCCCTGGCCGAGTGAGGCAAAGCCCTGTTGGGGGCAGACAAGTGGAAGCAGGAGGGCGGGGAAGGGTCCCGTCTGTGCCTGAATGGGGGGGGGCTTTGCTCTCAGGGGCTCCCTTCTCCCACAGTGGGAAAGGGGGGTGCAGGGAAGACGCGCAGGGAAGGAGACACCGGGGTGAGCGTCTGTCCCTGTCCTTAGCAGGGCTGCTTCCAGAGTGACCTGTAGCCACACAGCCTTTGCACCAGGTGGCCCCGCGCCTCCTCAGTACAACTTTACTGGGGCCAGAGGTCCTCGGGCCACCTCCACACAAATCACAGTCGTGGGAAAACAAGAGAAACAAAAACCTGGATGTTCAACCACACCCCCGTCGTCTCCCCCGTGCACGTGCACAGTCCCTCTCCCCGTGGCTCATTTCTTTCTCTCTTTTCAGTTCCTTTAGGCTCGACTGGATGACCCCTCAGGTTCCTTAGGAGTCTGAGACTTTGAGAATCCTGTCATTCCCACGACCACTGTCCCAGGCCATCAACAAGTGGCCCAGGAAAGATAGGAAGGGATTTGGAAAACAATGACCTGAAGAAATCCGGGGGAATCTTAACAACTCTGCCTGATCTGCTTGTTAATTACTTCTTTTCCTACCCTCTGCTCCAGCCCGGCCCTCCTCCTCAGGCCCTCCTCCTCGGGGGATCTGCCTTGGGATTTCACTTTAACTTTCACTCTACTTTACTTCACTTTAGCTTTTATTCGAGGGCGGCTGGCTGGCTGGCTGGCTCAGTCCAAAGAGCATGAGACTCTTGACCAGGGTCATGAGTCTGAGCCCCACGATGGGTATAGAGCTTCCTTAAAAATAATAATAATTTCTATCCAAACAAAATATTAGAAAAAGAGCTGTTCTTTCCCCCACCCCCCTCCCTCCAAAAATGCTGGTTCCAGAGTCCAACTCAGAGATCTGGAGCATTCTAGAATTTATACTGTGATCTTTCACTAATATTCAAGGGTTAATTTTTCCTTGTTCTCTCTCCTGGTGATCCCGTCAGCCTTCACAGACGAGGACCGAGGCTCAGAAACCGTGGCTGCCGGCCCCGAGTGAGGCGGGAAATGGACGTCACAGACGACAGCCAGGCCTTCCTCAGCTAGACCCCGCTAGGTAACGGGCAGGACAAGAGGTGAAGTTTCTGCTAAATGAAATGCAGTCAGGGGTGGGGGCGGGGGATCTAGGGGCCTCTGGGTGGGAGAAGAGACCGTGGCCCCATATTAGAAGGGGACGCCTTCCTGAGACCAGAAAGAGCTCTTTCTAGAGTGCGGGACCAGTTCAGAACGGCTCCAGCTGCTGAGCCGAGGGGGGGCCCAGAAAGGGCAGACTCTTGGCCACAGCAAGGAGAGTTCAGACAGACATTCGGGGGCTGCGCTGTGGGGAGGCCTGTGGACTCGTGGCTCAGGACAGAGCGCGGCCCTGGCCACAGGAGCTGGTGGCAGACACATGCTTCGGAGGTCCCGGGGCCTGGAGGACTCTGTGTGTCCGTCCGCGCCTCTCCCGGGGGACGCGCTGCTCAGGATCCTCGCCCTGGCTTGTCCCTCCTGAAGGGAGTTAATAAAGTGGAAAGAAACGTGGCTCTTGCCAAGAGCCCCTGGCGGACTAGCAAATGCCATTGTCTGTGCTCCCCGGCCGGTGTCCTGGATTTGAGGCTGTTTTGTTCCCAGCTCGAATCAGCCCTTTTCCTGGCCAGTCTCTCCCCAGCTGCAGCCTGGCACAGAGCCACCGCCAGCCTGCAGCTCTGGGCCGCGGGAGCGCCAGCGCCTGGGGAGTCTGGCCAGCTGGTGGCCTCACCGAGGGACCGGGGATGAAGGCAGGTGGTGGAGCACAGCAGCCGCTGTAAGGGAGCACCAGGGAGCAGGGTGGAGCCGGCAGGGCCCCGAGGGAGGGGGGTGGCGGGGACTGAACACACGTCACCGCCACAGGTCCTACACGGGCTTCTGACTTCAACTTCAGGATACGAGAGACCCTGCGGTGTCGGGCGCTCCGATGCGTCCCCGTGTGTCTGCACGGGACTGGCAGTTATGACCTGACGCAGCACCTCTAACACTCTGCAGGACGCTCGGGCCTCCCCGGGCCCCGAGAGGCAGGGCTGGGGTGACACGCGGCGGGGCGGGCAGCTGCTGTGACGGGTGCCCGGGGGACAGCGCGGAATGGAGGAGCACACCCTCCTCCGGCCGGTGAGCCCTGTGCCTGGAGCTCAGGGCACACCCAGCCTCCACTGGCCCCGAAGCCTCTTTTGTCCAATCCTGGGCCTGCTGCCTCTGCGCTGAGTCCAGTGTGGGCGCAGAGGCAGAGGAGGCCTTGGGAGGGAGGTGAGCAGCTGTTCTCAGTGGCCCTAACATCCTTTCTGAACCTTTTGCATGCCCCTTGCCTTCCTTTATTTTCTTAAAACACAATACAAACGTCTGCAAACCGCACGTACCGCCCAGGGACCAAACCTTACTAATAACGGCACTAACAGCAGCGTCATGATGTCTTGAGGGCTCCTGTGTGCTGGGGGCTCCGTAAATCCTGCTTAACTCCCGTCAGAAACGGAGACCGGAGGAGCTCGGCAGCTGGCCCGGGGCCAGCCAGCGGCCGAGATCTGGATTCACACTCAGGTTCGCCTTCAAAGCCCTTGTTATTAACCCCTTGTGCCGCGTCGTGAAACAGGAACGAGGGGCGTCTCAGGTCAGCTCTCACGGTTCGTGCATTTGAGCCCCACGTCGGGCTCTGTGCCGACCGCTCGGAGCCTGGAGCTGCTTCGGATTCTGTGTCTCCCTCTCTCTCTGCCCCTCCCCCGCTCAGGCTCTGTTTCCTTCTGTCTCAATAATAAATAAAAACATAAGGAAAAAATTTAAAAAAAAATAGGGATGAAACCGCGTTTAAAACGCCAACGGCCTCCTTCCCGCACCTGCCCTGCCGCCCTCCTGCTTCTCTAAAGGAAAAGCCCCCTGGGACAAGGGCGCATGGCCTCATCTAATTCTCACTACACTGCAAGAAGCCAGGATCATCGGGCTCATTTCACAGTGGGGGAGACAGGAGCGGAGGAGGCTGCAGGAGCTGGGCGTGGGGAGCTGGGCGGAGCGGCGCGCCCCCTGCACAGCCACGCTGCTCCCCCAGCTGCGGGAGAAATGGGTAAACTGGAGGGGGACACATTTCTTGCGCTCCTGAAACTACAGGTCAAGAGCCAAGGCCGCCCAGCAGGGAGGGGGCGGGAGGGTGGGCCCTCCCTCCCAGTCCAGCCTGTGCCAACAGGGCACCAGGGAAGAGCGTGTGGCGGGGCTGGGCCCGGGGTGGGTGGGGAGGGGGGGCTGGAAGGTGAGGCGAGTCCCCACACGGCATCGACGGGCCGGCACACGATGTACTTACGCCCGAGATCTGGGCTGAGAGAGGGCGGCTGCGGGCAAAATGACCGAAGCCCCGTCCCGTTCACCGGGGGAAGGCCCCACAGGACTCTGGAGAGGGAACCGGCCCCGCAGCCTCGCTCTCACGAGGGTCTAGGACTGCGGGCCGGCCTGCTCTCAGCGAGCCAAGCACTGAGCGAGATCCCAGAAGCTGCCGGCACCTCGGTCCTCGCCCAGTGCCTCTCGGAGGACACTCAGCACGACAGGCCGCCTGTTCCACTCTGGCCACTGCTGATTGTAGACAGCCCCTCCGTCCCACCCTCACGTCCCCCGCCCTTCTGTTTGTTCCCTGAGCTCTCCTCTCCCCCCACCGGCCAGCAGCCCCTCCGACACGCTCTTCCTCCTCACCTGGATGTTCCTTTTGGTGATGTCCCTGGTCAGCTGGGCCTTGCCCGTGCTGGGGTCCACGCCGGCCAGCGGCACCATGACCTCCCCGATGACGTCGTCCCGGGAGAAGCGATCGAAGCTGAGGACGAGGAAGTGCAGCACCAGGTCGGGCAGCTGGCTGTAGGGGATGCCGTAGAAGGTGAAGGTCTCGTCGAACACAGGGTCCAGGGTCTTCCGCAGCACTCTGGTCTTCACCCGATGCCGCTTGTCGGGAAGGATGGTCATTTTGATGTAGGGGTCAGAGCCCTGGGTCTGTTCATCCATCACCGGCAGCCCGTGGGCCTCCTGGATTGTCACCACCAGCGCTTTCTTCGGGAAGCTGTAGTCCACCGAGAAGGTGAGGGACCCCAGCATGACCTCCTCCTCTGGGGACGACGGAGAAGTGGTCTTGCTCTCCCCGGGGGTCAGGCTCGCGACGGGGCTCCTCAGTTCTTCCCCATAGTCCACCGTGATGGGTAACTGGTCTATACAGGATCCGGAGCCGGGGCCCCTGGGGCCTTTGTCGCGGCCCAGCAGGCCAGCCTCGGCCGCGTCCAGCACGTTCCCACGCCCCCCTTCCCTCCCGGGGCCGTCTTTGTCTCTCCGCACTTTGATGATTTTCTTCTTGTTGCTGAGGGCCTCTGGGTATATGCTGATGCCTTTGAGCATGTGGATAAACTTGTAGGGGGGGGTCTTGTGCTTCTTCTCCGCCCGCTGGTGACAGCATGTCCACACAAAGACGGTCACCGAGACGCACACCACCAGCACGGACGCCCCGATGAGGCCGGCCACCACCGGCGACACATCTGCAGGTGGAGACCAGAGCTGCATCAAGGCGGGGGGACCGCCCCCCTCCCCCGCGTCTGGAGCTCCCCAGCTCGGTGCCTCTGCAGAGCAAGGTGGCCTGGCATCGAGCCCGCGCTGCAAATCCAGGCGTGTAAACCTCCTGCTCCCGGAGACGCCCCGAGCCACCCTCTCTGACCGGCCCACGGCTCCCCCTTCCAGCACACCTGGTCAAGTGTGCCTCTCCTCCAGGAAGCCTTCCCGGGAGGACCACCCCCGCCTCCCCGCCCCGCCCCGAATTCCCTGTTCCTTCCCTGGCAGTCTGGTGGCACTTAAGGACTCGGGGCTCCTATCGATCCGCGTCTCGCATAAAGCCGCCCTGTAGGTGTTATAAAGTCACCTCCACCGCAACCGTTACGCAGCACTCAAGGGCACGGGCTGTGTCTGGCTCTGGAGCCTATTCCGTAGCCTGTGCGACCGACTGGCAGCTGGGGCAGGAGAAGGCCGGGCTGACTTGGGGGTTTGGGGAGTGCGCTCAAGGTGGCGAACGTGGGTGGGTGGGAAAAGAAGTCTGGGTCTGAGTATTTTAAAAATATATTCCGAATTTCAGCTCCCAGTTCCCGAAGAAACAGGGACTGTGGGAAATGTCAGCTCTTGGCTGAAACATCAGCTTCTCAGCAAGGCTTTCCCCGACCGCCTACCCGTCTTCCCACCTGGACCCTTGGGGCCTGGCCCTGCGTCATCTTCTCCGTAGGTCTTATCTGTCTCACACTCGGCGAAACACACGCATGTGCGCACCCCCATAATATATACATGGGGACGCACATGTGTACGATTTTACTACAGTAAATACATCTTCCCTAGAGAGTCAGTTTCACGGGGACAGGGATCGTGTTTGTTGGGTTTATTTCTGCATCCTCAGCACGGAAACGCAAGTATGTGCTTGGTCCCTATTTGCTGACCGAAAGCTCCCTGCGCAGGAGCACACCGTGTCCTCCCTTCCTCTCCTCTGTCCTTGCCCACAAAGATGGGACTCTAACAACTGTGGGGTTTCTTTTCCCTTTTAAGTTCACTGAAACCAAATGAGATTTAGGTCTTAAAGGTCTAGATAAGGCTTCTAGTTGTCCACATTACTTTTTAAGGGACACCTAGGGTAGGGCAGGGAGGACTAAGGAAATAGATGTGACTTCAACACATTCCAGATTCTTCCTGAAACCTCCTTCCACAGACATCGGCCTGGCTCGCCGCCTTACTGACTGCAGACTGACTGCAGACCTCCGCTCAAACCTTACCTATCGGAGTAGTACCTCCTGGCTGCCCAAGTGAGCTGATATGCCCATCACTCTGCTTTATTTTTCTTTTCTTTTTAAAAAATGTTTTATTTATTTTTGAGAGAGAGAGAGAGAGAAAGAGAGAGACAGCGTGACAGCGTGAGCAGAGGAGGGTTAGAGAGAGAGGGAAACACAGAATCCGAAGGCAGGTTCCAGGTTCTGAGCTATTAGCACAGAGCCTGACGGGGGCTCAAACCCATGAGCCACGAGATCATGACCTGAGCCGAAGTTGGATGCTTAACCGACTGCGCCACCCAGGCGCCCCTCGGCATTACTTTTCTTCACAGCACTTACTCCTCCTGACACATATTCATCGGTCCTCCTTACTAGCTAAGATTAGTAACAGTGACTGTCTGTTTTGTTCACTGCTATACCCCCAGGTCCCTAGAGCCACACAGCACATAGTAAGAAGTCACTGAACAAATGAATTAGTGAATTCAAAACAGCCTCCACAACTGGACAGCCGCTCTGGAAAACAGTGTGGAGGTTCCTCAAAAAACTATGAATAGAACTCCCCTATGACCCAGCAATAGCACTGCTAGGGATTTACCCAAAGGATACAGAAGTGCTGATGCATAGGGGCACATGTACCCCAATGTTCATAGCGGCACTTTCTACAATAGCCAAATCATGGAAAGAGCCTAAATGTCCATCACCTGATGAGTAGATCAAGAAGATGTGGTATTTATACACGATGGAGGACTCCATGGCCATGAGAGGGAATGAAATCTGGCCATTGGTGGCAATGTGGATGGACCTCGAAGGTGTCATGCTAAGTGAAGTAAGTCAGGCAGAGAAGGACAGATGCCATATGCTGTCACTCATAGGTCTGACAGGAGAAGCCTAACAGGGGACCATGGGAAGGGGAAGAAGGGAAAAGAGTTAGGGGGAAGGAGGGAGGCAAAGCATGAGAGACTCTTGAATAATGAAAACAAACTGAGAGCTGAAGGGGGAGGGGGGAGGGGAGAGGGGAAGGGGGTGATGGTCACGGAGGAGGGCACTTGTGGGGAAGAGCACTGGGTGTTACATGGAAACTAACTTGACAAAAACTATTAAAAATATCAATAAAAAAATAAAACTTTCCTTGAAAACACACACACACACACACACACCCCAAAACAGCCTCCAGAGACAGGAAAAAAGAGAATGAGTCCGTATGATTACATATATCAAGGATAAATGTAAAATTCTATATTGGCCTTCAAAAATCTATTGATACACAATGGGAGGCCTTACTTGACACGCCTGAGCAGAAATAACCTAGTTGTTTATTCCAAAATATATTAGGTGAATGCCAGCCTGCACCATGAGTGCGATGTCCCAACGACGGGGGAGGGGGAAGCATCACCTAACGTGCGCGGCCAGAACATACATGGAGTGTCCTGTCTACAATGACGAGGACGGAAACCGCTAATTTTCTGTGCTCATTTACTGTGTCCCTGCCTGGCACTGCTCTGGAGCTCGCCCTGAATCAAGGAACCCATGGAATAGATACCACTGACGACGTCTGTATAACTGAGGAACCTGGGGACCCGAGCGTGCGAGAGGCCGTGTGGCAGCGAATGGCGGGGACGGGATCCGAGCCCCGGTCTAGCCGACACGGGCGCGCCTCTTCGTTACGGACAAACGAGAGTAGACGCCCTGGAAGCCACGTCAAACGAGGAAACGTCGAATGGGGGGTCTGGGAATAATAACGTTCTTCAATTATTTAAGGCATTTTGAGAGACAAGGTCTGCTCTGACTTTTCGAGACGACAGGCCCGACCCCAGAGCAGACAGGTCACAGGAAGGCAGACACGGACTCAGTGAAGAGTCCAATTATTATTAATTCTGACTCACAGTGGCCCAGACTGCTTCGCCAGGCAGGGAATCTCCACCTGAAAACTTCTGGAGATTGGATCGCCGTGGGTCAGGCATGTTCTAAAAGAGATTTCTTCAGTGGGGATTGGACCAAATGTCTCTGAAGTTCTTTCTCCAACATCCCATGATTCTACGAAAGTTGGGATCAGGCAAGAAACGAAGAGGTTACGTTTTTTAAATAATACTACAGAGTGAAGCCATTGACAAAATAAATCAAGGTGACCACGTCTGTAGCAAACTATCGTAGTGTTCATTCTCAGATATTAAGGGACATAAGAGTTGGTAGGGACAGGTTTCATAAAATGGGAGCAGCCTTGGTGGTAGGCTCTTTGAAAGCAGGTGGATCCTGTCCATCTTTGAGTCCCTGAGGCTTTGCATTTAATAGGAGCTCAGGAAATATTTGTTGGGCCAACTCATTAGATTCAATTGTCAATCAAAATGGGCACAATCTGAAAAATTGGTTCTCGATTCACCAGCAATCAGGATGTTCCTGAAAACCGCTTGGTGCTGATCGAGGACAGTGGACACCGGTCGGCTCCCTGAGAACAGGGCGGCAGGAGACCAACAAGACAGGCACATTTTTGAGAACGATGTGAAAGGCAGGGGTGAAGGCCCAGGCTGGGAGGCACTGGAGTAATCCTTTTGGCTCTACTCTGGATCCACTCTGATCTCGCAGGGACCCACTGCTGCTTACAATGCCTCCACGTTTGCGGTTAGAAAATGGAGGTGGGACAGGTAGAGAGAAGAGGGAGGATTCCTATTTTCAGGAGGGCAGAGGAGGAAGAGAAGACGGACAGATGAAGCCGTCCCGTCTGTGGATTACCCGGCTGCTCTCCTCTACCTGGTTTCCTACTCTTGCACCATTTTCTTCTTCATTTTAGTATCTGTTACCCCCTGCCTCTCTCCCCCACACCCACGGCAGTGAACTAGAAAAAATCAGAGATGCTGAAACTCAGAACCCTCTGTCTTGCTTTAGTCGAAAGCTTGGTGGGAAAAGGAAGTGGGAACTAATGGCTGAAGGGAGCATTCTAAAGTAGTCATAAATTGCAGTGACTGTGCTGTTTGCTCCTTTTGTCCTCCAAGGTCACGGATAATTGAGTGTTGGCTGGGTGTATCTCCCAAGGGCTGAGGCATCTGAAATGAAGTTCTCTAAGAGACGTGAGAAAGTCAGAAGTGGCAGCTCTCTCTGTAGGAGCCTCTGTATCCACCTCAAGGCCTGTGAGCCACATCTGGGCTGAGCCCAGCTCTCAGCCTGCAACCAGACCTGCTGTTGACACTCCTTCGCTAAATAAAACCGCCTTTCCCTGTCCAGTGGGCTCGGGTGACACAGAGACACGACAGTGGACGTTGGCATCCACTGGACATTGGTTTGAATCCTGGCACTACTCTTGCTTGTTTGACTTTACCCCAAGTTACTTTATCTCACCGAGCCTCAGTTTCCTCATTTGGCAAATAATATATAATAATGCCGACACTGGAGAATACCGTAAAGACGAAATAACATGGAGTACGTAAAAGGCTGAAATAATTTCTTTTCTCGCTCTATTTCTAATTTTAGAGAGGGGGGATGGGGACAGAGGGAGAGAAAGAGAGAGACTCATAAGCAGGCTCCATGTTTAGTGCCCAGCCTAACACAGGGCTCCAGCCCACCACCCTGGGATCATGATCTGAGCTGAAATCAAGTCGTTCACTTGAGCCACCCAGGCGCACCCCCTTTGAAAAATCTTTTCTCTTTTCCATTAACATTCCTCCTAAAGGACACCACTATATTATGCTTCATAACTTCTAACTTTTCAAGGAATTTGGAACTGCAATTAGAGAAAAGAATATGCTGGAAAGAAGGCATAAGGAGAAAACCAGCAAGAAGAAAACCAAGATCACAAAAGGGAAACCGATTTTGGAAATTCAGGACTCAAAGAGCTGCAGAGGTTGAAGTGTAAGAAAGAACTACAACTAAGATTTAGCCTTTGGGAATCAGTGGGAACCAGTAGCTAGTGGGTGTGATCTGTCTTCTGGATCCTTCCACTGCTCTGATGTCTTCTCTTCTGATATGGAGGTGGGAGAGCTCACTGGGTTCCGTTTCCATGAGCCTCTTACTGGGGGTGAGACAAGCCACTTCCCAGTTGGATTATGGCCCCACCCTAAAACCTGTAGTCTGGCTGCTCCGACCTTCTGGGCTGTGTGAGGGACAGGCTCTCCCAGGGGATGTGCCGGCGGCACCTGTCATTCAAGCTGGGGTGGACGTGAGGGAGAAGCCGGGCAACTCTTATTTTTGTACCGGGAAGTTTGCACCCCTGGCCCATTTTGGAGGAAGCGCCAAAGAGGAAAACCCTCGCGCGTCCAGCTTTTCCTTCCCGTCTTCCTCCGCATTTTCCACTCCGCTCTCGGCCCCGGGCGTGCAGCGCAGCCGAGGGCCCAGAGGCCCGGGTCGGGGCCCGGCCGCTCCGAGGTGACGTAATGCCTTCCCGGGGACACAAAGCGGCCTCCCCCGGGCCCGGCCTCCGCCGCCCCTCCCCCGCCCCCGCCCCCGCCCGCGCCGCGAGTCCCCCTCTCAGAAAAGCCGGCCAGGGAAACAGGGAACAAAGGCCCGGGAAGAGGGGCCTGGGCGCTGCCAGGAGGCCCAGAATAGACATCACGTCATCCCCGGCTCGGCAGCGCCAAGCGCCATTTGGTAGCAGCGGACGGACCCACCATTACGGTGCAGAACCGCGCTCGAGGGCCCTCGGCGGCCGCCAGCCCCGCGCCCCGCGCCCCTCCGGCCGGGCGGTGGCTCCCCGCGCGCGCCCCCGCAGCCCAGGCTCCGCCGAGGCCGGCCCCCGGCTCCCCGGACCCCTGAGCTGCCATCTTGGCGCCCATCCCCCGTCGCCGCCCTCCCCCGCAGCCCGAAGAGCAGTGGGAGGGGGAGCAGGGGGCACCGCCCTGCGCGCCCCGAGGGGGAGGGGTCCGAGCCCCGCTCCTCTGCCCTCCTCCCACCCCCTCCTCCAGCGCGCGGACGCGGCCCACGCAGCTCTCGGCGGCCCTGGGGACCCACGACCCCCGGCGAGTCCCGGGCCTGGCCAGCTCTGCAGCCCGCAGCTCAAGTTCAGGCGCCGCCCGCCGCCGCAGGCCCCATCCTGGCGGGGCTGGCGCTGGGAGGCCCCGGCGTGGGCTCCGCTCCCTCCCAGCACTGGGCTGCTCTGGCTTCGCAGGGGTTGCCACCGGCCCAGGCTTAGTTTTCCCGACTCTCCTTACCAAAGCTAGGTCGGATATTGGTGATCTCAGCCATGTCGTAATCAGAGGCGATTGCTGTAAATGCTTTTTCAGTGGTCGGCCCAGTCTGGGGCCGGCCGGCCAGCACTGAGGCCGCCGCGGTAGAGCGATAGCTCAGGGGAGGGGGGGAGGTATCTGGCGGACACCTCCTGCGACGGCCGGGCCCCCGGTTGCCAGCTGCTGGCGCCTCCTAAGATGCTCCAGGGATGCTCTGAGCGAAGGATGCAGGTGCAGCCCGACTGGTCCTGATGCGAGGTAGGCCACGCCTTCTTCCGAACGGCCCTCGGCAGAAGACTCCGCCTCCGCCCGAAAAGTTCCGGAAGCCAAGCCCGGCCCCTTTCCGGAAGCTCTCCGGGAGGTGACCCCTCCCGTCGCCGAGATTTCTGGGGAATGAGACCCCGCCCACTGGCGGGCTGTGGGCCCCTAAGACGAGAAGCCCCGGGGCCCGAGCTAGAAGTGTAGGTACGTTTTCATCTGAGGTCCTATAGATCCTGTGATTCCGGTTCCGGGGCTTAATATAGCGGCAGAATGTTCTGGATGACAGGGACTCCAGAATTTTGGAAAAAGAGAATTATGTACTGCCTGAATATCAGTATCGTTTGCCATTACTGTTACGCATATTTGAGACCGCTAAAGGGTATTATGGGAGCTTTCTTAAACTTCAGAAGCTCTGATTAAAGGCTAAACCAGGTGATGGTTGCGTAACTGAAAAGTTACTGGGAATAACTGTAGAAGCAAAATTCTACAATCCATCTATGGATGGATTTTGTGGTGTGTAAATTAAAGCTTTTTTTTTAAAGGCTCGTGTGTCAAAGGTGCTGGGTATTTCTCTTCCAAAAGCTTCAAGTACTTAGGAGTGTTTGGGGGTGGGGCGGGGGAGAAGGGCAGAACGAGCGAGCAAACCAATAGATTCGTGTGTACTGCAGGTTGAAAAACAGGACACAAAGGAAACTCCACAAGCTTCTAGAGACTTCCTTGGCATTTGGGAGAGGTAGGGTGATTCACGTTATAGACTACTGGCATTAATTTCCGTGCTTACCTCAATTTCTCTCTATGGCCGTGGATCTTTCATCTTGTTTACAGGCAGGATCATGGCAAATTATTTAAATGAATATTTGTTGATGCTTCACCTGTAAGTTGAGACCGTTGAATGTGTTTTTTTTTTTTTTTTTAGTTTTGACATTCTGTCCTTCTAGAAGAGTGGAAAGAACATGGGTCTAGGAATCATTCAAAACCCATGTATTGAATTAATGAATATCGACTTTGCCCCAGGCACCTTCCCGGGTACTGGATCATGGCATTAAAAGCTGGAGTTAGGAGCCTGATTCCCCTTGATAGCTGTGGGTCTTTGTGAAACCACCTTCCCAGCTGAGCCAGAAATTTCTGTTCTGTGTAAATTGGGAGATAGAATATCCATTGTCCCACCGGGTTTATTGTGAAGATCAAATCACCTATGATAACGTAGGTGAAAGCATTTTGTGAAATGAAGAGTGTGATACAAACATGAATAAGCACTGTGGGTTGAGTCCAAGACTGCCTTCGCTTTATTCGGGGAAACCGCACTATTTGTAAGCCAAGGAATCCTCTTTCTGCAATTTTATGAATTCGCCATTTCCTCGGTCCCGATTCCAAGTATCTCGCGGCGAGAAGGATTAGATAGATGTCAGCCTAAACCACTGAAATGCAATCCCCAGTTTTGTTTTGAGTGGGACAGCTGAAAGCCTGGCATTCCTTTAATTTCTTTCGCCAACAACCGACGCACCGGCTTCAGCCCGCCCGCACCTAGCATGGCGCCTGGAGGATGGCGCATGCTCCTTGGCGCCCCGGCGCCGCGCCTCGCGGCTCGGGGGCGCGCACGTCAGTGGCGGCCGTTGGCTGACTTCCGGCGGGAGCGGAGTTGGGATTCCGCGGGATCTGGCCGGCTGGTGAGGGCTGCGGGGCGCGTGCGGCGGGGCGGGCAGAGGCCGGTGGGACGTCGGGGCCGAGGGCTCGGGCCTGAGGGCTGGCGTGGGGTGCGTGACGGGAGGTGGGGCGTGAAGGTCCCCGCGGCCGGCCCTCGGCGCCGCGGGGGGAGCGCTCTCAGGACCCCCTGGTGCAGTCGCTGCCCCGGGCGTCGCGCTCGTTGACCCCGTTAGTGGGACTCCAGTTCCCCGAGCGGGGCCCTTTGTAGGGCCGCTGCGCTCGAAGTGCCTGGAGCCCATCTCTGCGCGCCGCTGCCTTCCTTCCGTCCTTTTTCTTTTCTGAGCCTGTCATTCGTCTCTGAAACGTAGGGCTCTTCCAGGCCGCCCCCACTCCACGTCTCACCCGCCCCCTGCCCTCCCCTACGGAGGCCGACTGTGGCTTTGATAACTAAGAAAAGGACATCAGCTGACTTTGGGGTGGGGATGGGGTTCTCTCTGGCACCTGGAGAAACTGAATTTCTTTAAAAAAATTATTTAAAGAAAGTTTTTATTTTAGCTTATTTTAAGTAATCTATGTCCCCGATGTGGGGCTGGAACTCAGGACCTCGGGATCAAGAGTCCCGCTCTCCACCGACTGGGCCAGCCGGGCGCCCCCGCGTTAGGGGGTTTAAAAGAACCTTACAGTTCAGACTAACTTTGTTAGTTCCCTGGTCCGGGCTTTCACGCAGCGCCCTGATAGATGGGCCTTCAGACTTGGCCTGAGCCCTGTCCGCGGGACACCAGGCAACTTATTTTATTCTTGGACCTATTTTGTTGAAAGTAACGTTTTTCTGGGTAGAAGGATGCGGTCATTTCCCATACAGTGCTTCACTCATGGTCCAGATGCTGCATGGAGTAAGCTTGGGACGGGAAGTTGGGAAGTTCATGGCCTCTTTCCTTCATTCCTTCAGGGAGCATTCCCTGCCAAGTACTAAGGGTACTAGGGAAAGGGTCCTTTTCAAGGAGCACGTAGTTTTGAGGGAAGGAGAGATGGGAAGGAGGCTGACAAGAGGCTAACAAAACCCGTAAACACTGTAAAGGAGGTTTACAGACAGGTGCTGTGAGAACGGAAAAGAAGGTGCTCTCCGGTTTAAGTTTGCGTTGCCCTTGGGATGTGAGAACTGGAATTGAGAGTTGAGAAGTAACATAACATAGAGAATAGTAGGACTCTTCTGTCTTCAAAACAGAATTCTTATTAACATAGCCCCGCCTTTTTAATAAACCACACTTCGCTTTTGGATAGTTTCTGTTGACGGAACTACCTGTTCATGGAAACAACAAGAGCGAACATCACTGACGTAATAAATTACTATTTAATGACGTAGATGCTGTTTTTGTTTCATTTTATAGCTGAAGAAACTGAGATTCAGGTTAAGTAACTTCAGCAGTTTCAGGAAGGTGGAGAGAAGCTGACTTGGGAAACACACGCAGACAGTTAGACCACACGTGGCTCTCAGCCCCGTGTTGTTCCACCCCCTGATGTTGACGACCACTGACTTTACTAATCACTTCCTGTTTAATTCTTAGCGCAACCTTCTGAGGTAAGAACAGTCATTCTCTTTTACAGTTGAGGAAACTGAAGATTAGAGAGGTTAAGTCACTCAGCCAAGATAACGTGCCAGTGCGTGGTGGAGTTAGGATTTGAACCCGGCACTGTGACTGCGGTCACTCCTCTCCCATCTGCTGCATTTGGTGTAAAGTTCTGTCCCTGACTGAACGTGAATAAGTGGGAAGATACTGGAAGGAGTGCTGTCATCGTTAAGGGACATGAAGGCGATAAGAACTGGCTTTTCTTTTTTCAGGATGGAACGCGCGTGGGACTCGTACAATGCTGCCCTCTAGGAAGAGGAGGACTGTGGCCGAGTCCCCACAGCACCAGGCCAGCCAGGAGGAAGAGGACCTAGACCTGGAGTGCGCTGTTAGACCAGTGTCTGACCAGGTGAAAGACGCGGGGTCCGTGTCACTCTCGGGGGGTCCAAGTCATGGCAGAGCGGCTGGCCTCCAGGTGCAGGCCGGGCAGGAGGCCGGAAGTCAGCCTGGCGAGGAGGACCCACCCTCGAGCTCCAGGGTGCTCCCCCCGGACACAGACGCACCGGTTCTGGAAGCTGTTGACGAGGCCGTCTCTCAGGGAATCGCCCCGCCTCCCCTGGAGTCTTCCCAGCCCCTTACTGTGCACGCTGGTAAAGGAAGGGGCCCGACCCCTGGCTCAAGGAGAGGGAAGAGGATTGCACTCAGGCCTGGACCAGCGCCCCAGGAAGACAGAGCTGACCAGCCTCTTACAAAGGAGCCTTTGTCAGGAGAGCCTAGTGAAGGAGGCAAGGAGGAAGGAGGTAAGATATGACAGGTCTCGGGCCACGTTCCCCTTGTCGGTGCTGGTCGGCCACGGTACGCCCTGCAGTTCCTTACAAAGCGGTGTTTCTGAAAGGGGGCGCCGACCCGGGATGGGGTGGGGCCGGTGGAGCTCGAGGGGGGTCGGCAGTGAACCTTACGAGTGGGTGCGGACCTTCTCCCTCCCCTTCCCTAGACCCTCTTTTGTATCCTTTTCTTAACTTTCTCTTCTTCCATGTTCAGAGGGGTGAACTGTGTGTGGCCTTTTGTGATTTGGTGGGTGTCCTTGGTGGGTGTCCGTGGAGGAGAGGCAGCGGCTTGAAAGGACACACTACTGCCCGGGACACTGGGTGGGGCTCCGAAGAGATGACAGAACCCTGACGGATGAGTTGTAGTTTGACAGAGGGTGGCAGGGGGTCTCACAGGCCAAGAGCAGCAGGCGCCGAGGCAGGAGAGGATGGTGGCGTGGTCGCGTGGAGGAAGTGAGAGAGGACTTCGGGCGGTGGCCTGTGTGCAGCCCGAAGGGCTGGGATTTTCACGCTCGAGCACTGGACCTTCTGTAGGTGGTGGCCGAGTCATAAGTGAAGAAGCTGACGGTCTAGTTCTCCCCTCAGGAAGCTTCTTTCCAGGGGAGCTGGGAAGACAGGACGTGGACACGTCGTTCGTTCGGAGCAGTTGAGGGCAGTGCAGAGGCAGGCGCTGGGGCGTGCGGTACGGGCCACGCGGAGTTTTGAGATTGAGGCTGGGTAGGTTGGTGGGGTTCTCTCGAGAGGGGAAGGAGTGCAGGTTGGGCAGCACGTTGCTCAATCCCCGGAGGTTCCGGAATCCCTCCGAGGATCCACGGTCCCCCAGAGGGTCTGCGGTTCCCCGGAGGTTCCGGAATCCCTCCGAGGATCCACAGTCCCCCAGAGGGTCTGCGGTTCCCCGGAGGTTCCGGAATCCCTCCGAGGATCCACGGTCCCCCAGAGGGTCTGCGGTTCCCCGGAGGTTCCGGAATCCCTCCGAGGATCCACGGTCCCCCAGAGGGTCTGCGGTCCTGCACAGGTGCTGTTGTGCGGACGTGGCGCAGGGCTTCCCAGGGCCAGGGTGAGCCTTGCTCGCCGCCCCATGAGACTGAACAGAGGGTCGGTCTGGGACGTTGCCAGCGAGGCCCGAAGGAAGGGTGGACCTTAGAGACGTCAGAAGGAAGAACTGGTCTTGCTCAGAGACTGGCATCATTTCAGCTCTCTGCCCCCGGCCGGGCGCACATCCTCCAGGCTCAGGCATTGGGGCGCTTGGAGAGAGTTTGCCCTTCGATGTGTGCTGCCTGAGGTGCCGTGGGCCCAGCAAGGTAAAACAGCTCTGAGATGGGAGTCGGTGAGACGTGGGAGTAGAAACGGTCAAAGTGTGAGTTGTGCTGCTTCGTGGAAACGAACGTGGCGGAAGTCGACACCGTGAGTGAGGCTGGGGAAGACGGCAGAGAGGGAAAACTGGAGAAGTGACAGGACAAGTCCAAGGCAGGAGGAGTGGCCAGAACAAGGCTACACTCGCAAGAGGTCGCAGGGGAGTTTCTGAAGCGAGGAGGGAGGAGGAGGGCAGCTGTGTCCGCTCTGCAGCAGAAGGGCGGAGACGGGGCGGGGGAGGGGGGGATGGGGGTAGGGGGGCAGCAGGGCTGCTGAAATGCCTCCTTCAGGCTCGGGTGTGTTTGTGACGTGAAGGCAGGGGACCTAGAGAGGGTACGGGGGTCAGGGCTGCAGCGTCCTCCGCTGTTGAGGAGTGGGGTCTACGGACAATTCCAGGGGTTAGTTTGCAGACGTCCAAGTCGGATGAGTGAAGTAAACGTTCCGTAGGAGTCTCCGTAGTGCCACGCCTCCTCGTGGGGCTGGTCGGCTCACGTGGATTCTGCCGCCTTGCACTTGAATGAGCTCCCCCCAAGTAATTTTTTTATTTTTTATTTTTGCTAAATAGAAACATTAACATACAAGGGGTGCCTGGGTGGCTCAGTCGATTAAGCGTCTGACTGTTCATTTTGGCTCAGGCAGTGACCTCACGCTCTGTGAGAGCCCTCTGTGCTGAGCCCCGCGCTGACCGTGCAGAGCCAGCCTGGGATTCTCTCCTCTCTCTTTACCGCCCCCCGATGCTCTCTCCTGTGCTCAAGCTCTCTCTCTAAATAAATAAACTTAAAAAAATGAAAAGAGATACAACATACAAAAATTAAAAATTCGCATATATGCGTTTTTCAAAATACTGAAAAACTTAAGGTAGAAAATAAATAGCACCCACAATCTTACTGCCCAGAGTAATTACTGCTAAAATTTAGTGCAGGGGCGCCTGGCTGACTCAGTCCATAGAGCATGGACTCCTGATCTTGGGGTTGTGAGTTCAAGCCCCATGTTGGGTATAGAGATTTCTCAAAAATGAAACAAAAACAAAAGCCTGGGTTGAAGTGTAGTAGTCCTTTATCCGTGGTTTCGGTTACCCGCAGTCAGCCGGGTCTGGAGGCAGATGACCCTCCTGACATGCTGTCGTCAGAAGGTCAGTAGTGGCCTAACGCTGGGTCACCAGGCCGAGGCTCGCACTCACCTCCTCGCCTCACGCGGGCATTTCATCATCGCACGTTGTCGCTAGAAGGGTGAGTACCGGACGGGGAGATGTTTTGAGAGGGGAGAGCACGTTCACGTAACTTTATGCTACGTCGTCCTAACGGTTCCACCTTATTATTAGTTATTGGTAATCTCCCTGCCTGCCTTGTAACTTAAACTACCATAGGGACGGATGCAGAAAACATAGCATCTAAGGGTTCAGGACTGCGGGGGTGGGGGGACGTCAGGCATCCCCGGGGGGTTTCTGGACGGATGTTCGAGCTCCTGGACCAGCAAGTTGTTACAGTCGGTGCACCTGCTAGACCGTTTCTGGGCGCAGGTGCTCGTGATCAGACTCCGTCCGCCCTGCTGTGTGTGGTAACGAAATTCTTCCCCCACCCCTGGCCTCTTTTTTTTTGTTTCCCCAGAATTTAAATTGTTCTTTCAAAATTGATATACGTAACCTAATTTCTACTTGTGGTTTTTTTTTTCTGTTTTCTAAAAGTGATTAACTTTGGCAGATTTCAGCTTATAATTACTTGACTTTGGCACTTCTCAGCGAATTATTTTCATGTTATCAACTCACAGTTCTTAGGCTGTAAACACATTATGGACGTGCTGCTCTGTGTTAGGCTTTCCCTTCTCTCTCTTACCCTCTTGGCTTCCGTTTCTAGGGGCCTTTAGCCTCTAGCCCACGGACAGAGGAAATGGAAAGTGGGGGTCCTGCGGGGCTCTCCAGGAGGAGAGTTAAGTTGAGAAGCAACATGATTGGGTTCTAGAAAGGGGACGTCTTCGGGGTTACTGGCGGCCTCAATTGGAAGAGTGTGTGACTTTAAAAAAAATTTTTTTTTTAATGTTTTTAATTTATTTTTGAGAGACAGAGACAGCGTGAGCAGGGGAGGGTCAGAGAGAGAGAGGGAGACACAGAATCTGAAGCAGGCTCCAGGCTCTAGAGCTGTCAGCACAGAGCCCGACACGGGGTTTGAACCCACGAACTGTGAGATCATGACCTGAGCCAAAGGCGGACGCTCAACCGACTGAGCCACCCAGGCGCCCCGAGTGTGTGACTCTTGATCTTGGGGTCATGAATTTGAGTCCTTTTTTTAGGGGTAGAGATTACTTAAATAAAACTATTATTTATACAAATAAAATAGAGATGTTCTATATCTCTCTCTGTAGAGACCAGTGCAGCCGATAAAGCGCAGGGACAGTGTTAGAGTTGTCGCTCACGTGTTTTCGGCAGTAAAAGTATTGATGGAAACTAGCTACCAGAATGAGCTTCTGCTATGTTTGTTTCAAACGTCTTTTATGTTGGTTCAGTTTTGAAAATGTTGGCATTGTTAATTCTAAAAATTGTTGAAGATTGTTGATTAAATGAGAGCACTGCGGTGGGGCACCTGGGGGGCTCAGTCGGTTAAACATCTGACTTCCGCTCAAGCCAAGATCTCATGGTCCATGATTCGAGCGCTGACAGCGCAGAGCCCGGAGCCTGCTTTGGATTCTGTGTGTCCTCTTTCTCTCTCTCTCTTTCTGCCCTTTCTCAGACATGCTCTCTCTCTCTCTCTCTAAAATAAATAAACATTAAAGAATTTTTAAAAAAAGGATAGCACTATGCTGTGCTATTGATTGGAGTTCTCTTTTCTAAGATATTTGACTGAGAAGGAACTTTTGATTTAGTGGACTTAGGACATGACTTCCTGTCCAGTCCCTGTTAAAGCAGAAGCCCGAGACGTTTTGACATGTCAGCTCATCGTGGGCTCCAGATGTGGAGGGTGAAAGAGTAAATGCAGTGAAAGACTGATTCATGCTTAATTTAAAATTATAGCTTTTTTTCTTTGTTGGAGTGGGGAGGGTGGTCTAGTTTAATTTTTTAAAAAATATTTACTTAATTTTGAGAGAGAGACAGACAGACAGACAGAGCCTGAGTCGGGGTGGAGCAGAGAGAGAGGGAGACACAGAATCGGAAGCAGGCTCCAGGCTCTGAGCTGTCAGCACAGAGCCTGACATGGGGCCTGAACTCATGAACCGTGAGATTATGACCTGAACGGAAGTTGGATGCTTAACCAACTGAGACCCCCAGGTGCCCCGAGGGTGGTCCAGTTTAAAGTCCTGTTTATACCAGTTGAAAGTGGCCATGTTGAAGCCGTAGTAGCCTGGAGTAAGGAGGCTATTTTGGGTGGAGCCCAGTGACAACTACCTGATCAATTTTTGAAAAAAAATTTTTTTAATGAGGTCTACCTTCTTAATGGATTTCTTAAAAATGTTTACTTAATTTTGAGAGAAAGAGAGAGAGGACACGAGCCAGGGAGGGGCAGAGAGAGAGGGACGGAGGGTCCAAAGCGGTCTCTGAGCTGTCAGCACAGAGCCCGACACGGGGCTTGAACCTGCAGACTGTGAGACCATGACCTGAGCTGAAGTCGGACGCTTAACCAACAGAGCCTCCCAGGCGCCCTGAAACAATTTGTTGACTGTGTAATACACAAACATGGAAAAAATTCAGAAATACAGAGAGTGCGTAGTGAAAAGTCGGGCCCCCTTCTGGACCCCAGGTATCTGGCTCAGAAGCAGGGGGGCGCCCTTCAACAGTCCTGTGTACAGTCTGTGGATGCGTTGCCCTGCACACACCTGTCTGCATTCTCCCCACGACGGCTTGGTTCTCATGTTTACTTTTGATACAGCACGAATCCTTTGCTCCTTAAACGCCCGTCTGCCCCAGAAGAAAGCAAGCCAGCAGTCCCGAGAGCCGGGGTGCCAGGGAGAGAGTTATCTGGTGAACCGCAGACCAACCATGTAGTTACAGTCTGCTGCTCTGCACGATTTACAGTCAGAAAGTTCAGGACGTTTTGTAATGGATATCATTTATAGGGATTAAACCTGGCGTTGATGATTGTCCGTATAAAATGTCCCTTTGTCATCAGGATTATGGTTCTGATTTCTCCATAGGAAAAGCATAACTCAAAGTGTATCAGAAGAAGAAAGACCTTAGCAACGATCAGGTTCACCTCCCTGACGTTAGATGAGTAAATCGGATCTGAGCTCTGATTTCAGTATTTTTCTTAGGATACCGCCTTTAAGAGAGAGGATGCCTGTGGGGTGCATGCATCCTTAGTGACATCCCCAGCGGAAGAGGACTTCGTAACAAAATGCTGACTTCTGCAGCCTGGTGCGGTTGGCACTGGGCCCAGTGTGGAGCAGTGCTTGTGACTCTTGCAGGAAAACCTCAGTTGCATTCTGGAGGGGAGGTGGCTTCGCTGCCCCTCGGCGCCTGCCCTGCAAAACCGGGAGCCCCGCCTGTGAAGTCCCCACCGCCACACGTCTGTGCCTGTCCTCAAGAGAAGCCGCTTGGGCCTCCAGCTCCGCAAGCTGAGGATGAGACAGAGGACGGCGGGCTCTTCATCCCCATGGGTAGGCTTTGTGCTTCTCCTCTTCCGTTTTAGTCAACAACAACAACGACAACGTCCTCTCTGTTGAAGTGTGATGTGAAGCCCAGCATGCAGAAAACTGCACACATCTTAACGTACCCACGTTCACTGAATTTCCGAGATTGCAGACACCCAGGCAAGCAGGAACTGGATCAAGAACAGACTGTTCCCTGTGCCCAGGGTCCTCGCTCTCGGTCACACCCGCACCCCAGCCCTGCGGGGCCATGAGTCTGACGCCCGGCAGCAGCTGGGCTCACCTGTCCTGTGGGGGTCGTGCGTGTGTGTGTGTGTGTGTGTGTGTGTGTGTCTGTCTGTCTTGTGGCTGCCTCTCCACTCGTGCTGTCGTGTTAGAAGCGGCTGCCATTGCCGCACGGACCTGCGGACGTTCATGTTCGTTGCTCTGGAGCGTCCTGTGTGAGCGTCCCCCGTTCTCTCCGTCCGCTCAGCGGTGCCTGGGCATGAGGACCGTCTCCCGCTGCCGGCCGCGCTGGGTGGGGCTGCCGTGAACGGGCGAACAGCTACCCTCTGCTTTTTCCTTGTGCAATTGCCAGCTCATAGGACGAGGCGTCCTTACACTGTTTTGTAGTATTGTATGTAAAAAGATGTTTTTAATATGTTTGTTTATTTTTGAGAAAGAGAGAGAGAAAGAATGAGCCAGGGAGGGGCAGAGAGAGAGAGACACAGAATGGGAAGCAGGCTTAGGCTCCGAGCTGTCAGCACAGAGCCCGACGTGGGGCCTGAACTCACAAACTGTGAGATCGTGACTTGAGCTGAAGTTGGACGCTTAACCAACTGGGCCACCCACACACCCCTAGAAGTCTTGTTCACTTGTCTGTCTGTGTTATGGTGCACGATAAAAAAATCCTAAGTAATGTATTTTTTATTGTGCATCATAACACAGACAAGTGAACAGACTTCCAGGGGTGCCTGGGTGGCCCAGTTGGTTAATTGACCCTTGGTTTCGGTGCACGTCATGGTCTCACGCTTGTGTGGCCGAGCCCCATGTTGGTCTCTGCGCTGACCGTGGAGCCTGCCTGGGGTTCGGTCACTCTGCCCCCTCCCCTGCTCAAGCTCTCTCTTAAAATGAATAAACATTTTGTAAAAATTAAAAAAAATTACGTAACTGCTGCTACCGTCAGCCAGTGGGACATTTCTCTCCCCGCGAACCCTCTCATCTCCCTTCTGCAGGCCTTCGTCCCCCGCCCTCGGCCCCCGAGTGTCCCTTCTGCCCAGGTGGGGGCCCGTGTTCCTCGTGGGGTGTGTGAGGTGTCGTGCGCACAGGGCCGCGTGCGTCCGGTGTCTCCCACCCGCCGTGACGCCTCTGAGAGTCACTCAGCTTGTTCTTTCCACAGCTGAGCCGTGTCCTGTTCCGACGATGTGCTGCGATTTGTTGACCTGTTCACCAGTTGATGGGCATTTGGGCTGTTTCCAGGTTTTGCCTGAAGCTGCTGGAAACATTGAGATATGGGTCTTTGATAGCATTTTTCTTTTCTTTATTTTTTAAAGTCACTACACAATATACAGTAGTGTTTTGCATGCTTTTTTAAAAACGTTTTATTTATTTTTGACAGAGAGTGAGCGGGGGTGGGGGGGGCATAGAGAGTGGGAGACACAGGATCTGAAGCAGCTCCAGGCTCTGAGCTGTCAGCACAGAGCCCCATGTGGGGCTCGAACCTGTGAACTGTAAGATCATGACCCGAGCCGAAGTCGGCCGCCCAACCGCCTGAGCCACCCAGGCGCCCCGATTTTTCATTTTTCTTGAGTAAATAACTAGGAGTGTCCCTGCTGGGCTCCCGGTGGATGTTTAACTTTGTAAGAAACTGCCGAACTGTGGTCCTGCGGGGCCGCCTCCGTGCCGGCCACCATCACGCTTTTGATTCAATCCGCTCCCGTGGGCGGATTTCCTCTCGGGTGTCGCTTGCATTTCCCGAACTGATCGTGGTGCAGAGCATGTGCTTGTGTGTCTCTGGGCCACCTGTGGTCATTCGTGGGGAAACGTTAGTTCCTTGTTCTGTCGTTTGCCTTGATTCCTTCTGCAATCAGTATGTACCTTGCAGGACATGCTTTAAAATTAGGCATCTATCCTGTTTCTCCTCAGACCGCCGCCCGCTGATTTTAGCATCCATAGGCGTATCGCCTGGGACAGCTGCTACTGTGTTTTTGTTCGTTGTTTTTAATTTTTTTAGGTTTATTTATTTTGAGAGAGAGAGAGAGAGAGAGAGAGAGAGAGAGAGAAGGAGCGGGGGAGGGGCAGAGAGGGCAGGACAGAGGACCCGAAGCAGCTCTGTGCTGACAGCAGAGCCTCTTGCCGGGCTCAGACTCACCGACCCTGAGATGGTGACCTGATGTTCGGCTCACTGAGCCACCCAGGCCCCGTTCCCGTGTTCTTCTAAGGGCGATGGGTCACTCCTGTCCCTCCTACATCTATTCGCTGGGATTTTCTGTAAAGAAGAGCTGTGCTGGGCGCCTGGGCGGCTCAGTCAGTGAGGCGTCCGACTCTTGACTTCGGCTCAGGCAGGCCGTCTTCTCACAGTTCACGAGTTCACGAGTTCACGAGTTCGAGCCGTTGAGCCCTGTGTTGGGCTCTGCGCCCGTAGTGTGGAGCCCGCGTGGGATTCTCTCTCTCCCTTTTTCCCTCTGCCCCTCCCCTGCTCACACACACTCTCACTCTCCTTCCCTCAAAATAGAAAAGTACACTTTAAAGAAGACCTGTCTCTTCTCCATTATTTATCTATTTCTGCGGGGTTTACGCGAGCATGGACTCCGGTATTTCTTGTTACTGGAGTTGCCGTGCAGCGAGGTCAGTGTCAGCCTTGGACGGCTCCAGGGTCTCCTTCTGCGGGGTGTCGTCTCGCTGTCACGTCAAGGAGCGCTGCCTGATCCTGGGGAGCTGGAGACTAGGTCTCAGGAGGGCTGTGAGGTTGAGCCGCACCTTGGGAGTAAAGGTTACTTTAAAAAACAAAAAAGATTTAAAAAAGAAAAGGAACTCTGCCGAATCTGAGGTCACAAAGTTTCTTTTCTGTGAGTTGTGCGGTTTTGCATGTTACGTTTAGGTGTCTGATCCGCGTTGAGTTAATGTTTGTATCCTCGTGCATCACGTGTGTTTGAGACTCTCTTGCATGTGGGTATTCATTAATTTCAGCGCTATTTTTGGAAAATATCTCTTTGTCCATTAAATTACCTTTGCACAAGGGACACCTGGGTGGCTCAGGCGGTTAAGCATCTGACGTCAGCTGAGGTCAGGATCTCGAGGTTTGTGAGTTTGAGCCCTCCGTTGGGCTCTGTGCTGACAGCTCAGAACCTGGAACCCGCTTTGGATTCTGGATCTCCCTCTCTCTCTGCCCTCCCCCCCTTTCAAAAATAAATAAAACATTAAAAAGATAAATTACCTTTGCACTTACGTGGAAAAGTCACTTGGCCGTATTGGTGTGGACTTTTCTGGACTCTGTTCTGTCCCACTGATCTGTGTGTCTAACCTTCCAGCAGAAACACAGGCTTGCTCAGTATAACGTCATGGCGAGTGTTGAAATCGGGTAGTCTGAGTCTTTGCCTTTGTGCTTTTTGTTTTTGTTTTTATTTATTTTTAATGTTTATTTTTGAGAGAGAGAGAGAGAGAGAGAGAGTGAGAGTGAGCACAAGCCGGGAGAGGGAGACACAGAATCTGGAGGAGGCTCCAGGCTCGGAGCTGTCAGCTCCGAGCCCGACGCGGGGCTCGAACTCATGGACCACGGGATCATGACCTGAGCCGAGGTCGTGCACTTAACTGACTGAGCCCCCCAGCTGCCCCCCGCCCCCTTTTTAAACAAGGTCATTGAGCTCTTCTGGGTCCTTTGCGTTTCCGTGTCAGGCTGAGGACTGGGTTGTCCTTTTCTTCAAACGTCCCTGCCGAGGCGCTGCCGGCGAGTCTGCGGGCCCGTCTGCGGAAGGTGCCGTCTTAACCACAGTGAGCCTGCTGATCCGCGAACAGGATATGTCCGGGAACTTAGAACCTTAACATTTTCTCTCAGCAACGTTTTGCAGTTTTTACCACATACATTTTCCGCCTATATTTTAGATTTACGGAACTCGTATCTTTTATGCTAACGTCAGCTTTTCTTTTCAACTTCCAGTTTGTTGCCAATATATAGATAGAATAGGCCTGGAAAGATCCGTAAATCTTGTGACCTTGCTAAAAATTTATTTACCAGCTGTACAAAGTTTATGTGTCTGTATTTTTGTTTCTGAAGAGTTTATTTGCTTTGAGGGAGCGGGAGGGCGCGAGGACCTCCGCAGGCCGCGGGCTCACAGTGCAGGGAGGTCGGCTGGCTGAAGGCGCGCCTGCCCACCGCCCGCGCCCCTGCCCGGTGGGTCCTTCAGCAGTGATGACAGCGGTAATTGTGTCATCTGAGAACACAAGTTTGTCGTGGTTTTTTCCTTCCTTTCCAGTTTGCATGTCTTTCCTTCTTCCTTTCTCTTCCTTTCTCCTCTTCCCTTTACACCTCCCTCCCTCTCCCTGTCCCTGTGTCTGTTCCCTGCCCGTGCACTGGCTGGGCCTTCGCGGGGCCTTGGCTGTGCCCGTGAGGAGAAGCGGTGACAGCGCCCGTCTTCCCTGTGCTCCGGGGCTCAGGGCAGTGTGTCCGTCTGTCCCCCCGGAGCTGCCGATGGCGTGGCCGTGGCGGACTGCCCGAGGACGTTCTCTGCCGTTCCTGGTTGCTGAGAGCTTCCAGAGGAATCGATGGTAGATTGTGTGAAAATCTTTTCAGCCATCTGTTGAGATTATCTTTTGTCTATTGATACGGTGAATTATGTGGCCTGGTTTTCAAATTTCAAAGCAATGTTGCCTTTCTGGGGTAAACCACACCTTTTGATCACGATATATTACCTTTTTTGTATATAGCTTTTATATATTTTATATATTGCTATTTTATATATCGCCGGATTTGATTTGATTTGCTAATATTTTAAGGATTTTTGTGTCTGTGGTGTATAGTTCTCTTGTTCTGTCCTTTTTGTGTTTTTGTTTTTGAAAGAGTGTGAATTGGTGCTGTATTTCCTTTTTATAAAAATGTTTATGTCTTTATTTTGAAAGAGAGAGAGAGTCCATATGGTGAGCTGATGAGGGGCAGAGAGAGCGAGCGAGAGAGAGAGAGACAGCAAGAGAGAGAGAATCCCAAGCAGGCTCCATGTCGCCAATGCAGAGCCCAGAGGGCTTGAACCCGTGAACCGTGAGATCATGACCTGAGTCAAAGTCAGGTGCTTAACTGACTGAGCCTCCCAGGCACCCCTTCATTTAAGTTATTTTTATATTTCATGTTGTGTTTTATTTCTAGCGGGACTCGTTTTCAGGGCGTGTCCTAAAGCAGGGCTGCGCGCAGTGTGGTGCGAGAGCCTGTGTCCGCTTGAGAAGCAGGGTGAGACCAGGGGGCTTCTGGGAGCTGAGAGTGAAAGTTTGGAAATGTCATAGCATTTGACATGATGGCTGCACTCTTTTTTAAGTTTTTTTTGGTTTATTTTGAGGGGAGAGGGGCAGAGAGCGAGGAGAGAGAGAATCTCAGGCAGGCCCAGCACTGTCCGCACTGAGCCCGATGTGGGGCTCAGAGTCCTGAGCCTTGAGGTTCATGAGTCGGACACTTAACTGGCTGAGCCATCCAGGCAGCCCAGCCCCGTTTTTAAAAAATGTTTGTTTATTTTGAGAGAGAGAGTGTGCATGACAGTGGGGGAAGGGCAGAGAGTGAGTGAGAGAGAGAGAGAGAGAGAGAGAGAAGACAGAATTCCAAGTAGGCTTCGCACTGTCAGCACATAGCCTGACGTGGGGCTTGAACTCCCAAACTATGAGATCATGACCTGAGCTGACATCCAGAGTCAGACGCTTAATAGACTAAGCCACCCAGGTGTCCCATGATGGCTGTGTTCTTAACTTTCTGGTAGTATAGGTCTGCAGTGGACTGGTCAGAACGAGAACTGGCTCTTTGTCATAGATAGTTTGAGAAGCTCTGTTTTATTTATTTACTGATTAGTGCTCATTTATTTGAGAGAGAGATTGGGAAAGTGAGGGAGGGGCAGAGAAGGGGGGAGAGAGAGAGAGAGAGAGAGAGAGAGAGAATACCAAGCAGGCTCTGTGCTGTCCGGGCAGAGTCCATTGTGGGGCTCAGTTCCTGGAACCCTGAGATCATGACCTGAGCCGAAATCAAGAGTTGGATGCTTAACCAACTGAGCCATCCAGGTGCCCTGATAAGCTCGCTCTCTCTCTCTTTTTTTTAGTGTATTTTGAGAGAGAGAGCACGAGCAGGGAATGGGCAGAGAGAGAGGGAGGGAGAGAATCCTGAGTAGGCTCTGCACCCGCTGCACAGAGCCCGATGTGGGGCTTGAACCCATGAACTGTGAGATCATGACCTGAGATGAAATCAAGAGTCAGATGCCAACCGACTGAGCCACTTGCGTGCCCTGAGAAGCTCTGTTTTATTTTTTTTTAATTTTTAATTTCTAAAAAAATTTTTAATGTTTTTATTTATTTTTGAGAGAGAGAAAACGTGAGCTTGGGAGGGGCAGAGAGAGAAGGAGACACAGAATCTAGCAGGCTCCAGGCTCTGAGCTGTCAGCACAGAGCCCGACACAGGACTCGAACCCACAAACTGCCAGATCATGACCTGAGCCGAAATTGGACGCTTACCTGACTGAGCCCCAGGCTCCCCGAGAAGCTCTGTTTTAAAGGATAGTTTGGTTTCTCATCAACTAACTACATAAAATTTTATAAAATTTAGCTGCTTCCATTGTATGTTTCCTTTTCTGGCCTTCAATTCTGTGAATTCTGATTACATTGTGTACATCTAAGTTTTGGAAAGATTTTATTTTTTTGGTGAGGTCTCAGTTTACAAACTTTGTTGTTTCCAGTATAGCATTAATAGTCTGAGCTTGTGTCCTCTCTTTGACCCCCCCCCCCCCCCCCCGGTCAGTGTTGCCAATGACACGGCGAACGGGGGGTGGAGGCTGAGTCGGAGCTCCCTGAGGGTCGGCTCCTGGCTCAGACTGGGCCGGGGGCCGGTGGCAGAAGCCATGACCTGGCCAGGTTGGTCGGCCTGGAGTGGGGGGGGCGGTGCAAGGAGGGGGCAGAGGGCTGGGATCCAGGAGACGAGCTGACGCTGGGGGAGGATGTGTGCGCAGGAGGGGCCTGTGCCGCGGGTCCCCTCCTGGTGCCCCCTCGGCCAGGCGTGGTGAGAGCCCGTGCTCCAGCCCAGGCGCTCCGTGGGCTTCCAGGTGTCTTTCAAGGGTCTCTTCTTGAAGCTGCGTATTGGCCGTCGGTGACAGGACTGTGACACGCGTGTGTGAACTCTACCTCTTCTTGTGTTTCACTTAAAAATCATTATCAGAAAAATTTCCATTTCACTGAAAGCTCTTTTTTTAAGATTTTAAAAAATTTTCTTTTTTTAATGTATTATTTATTTTTGAGACAGAGAGAGACAGAGCATGAGCGGGGAGGGGCAGAGAGAGAGGGAGACACAGAATCAGAAGCAGCTCCAGGCTCTGAGCTGTCAGCAGAGTTCGACGTGGGGCTCAAACCCACGAATGTGAGATCATGACCTGGGCTGAAGTCGGAGGTTAACTGACTGAGCCCCCCAGGCGCTCCATCTTTTTCTTAAGATTTTAAAAGATGTTTGTTTTGGGGGCACCTGGGGGGCTCAGTCTGTTAAGCGTCCAACTCCGGCTCATGGGCCATGAGTTTGAGTCCCGTGTGTGCTGTGTGCTGTCAGCACGGAGCCGGCTTGGGATTCTGTCTCGCTCTCTGCTCCTCCCCCACCTGTGCGTGCACGTGGTCTCTCTTTAAATGTTAAAAAAATACATTTTCCCCTGTCCTGTCCCTTCACAGTCACTTAAGACAATTTTTAACGGTTCAGTGCAGCGTACGGATGGACCATTGTTCACCTAACCATCCCTGTAATACTGCACGTTTAGGTATTTTCCATCTTTTTGCTAAAACGATGAATGTTGGGACACATGGGTGGCTCAGTTGGTTGGTCTCACTCTTGATTTTGGCTCAGGTCATGACCTTGACGTTCCTGGGTTCGAGCCTGCATCTAGCTCTATGCTGGCAACATGAGGCCTGCTTGGGATTCTCTCTCCCCTGTCCCTCTGCCCCTGCCCTGCGTGCGTGCTCTGTTTTTCACTCTCAAAATAGATACGTGAACTTTAGGGAAGAAAAAGCGTACTTTCGAAATGAACAATGTGATGATCAGTGTGTGCAGATCTAATGATTTTTCTTAAGAATAAGAATTACTGGGTGGGAGTCCTACACATTTATCAGATTCTTGGTGTGTCTTCACACGTGCAGGAGTAATTGTTGGAAATCACTAAGAATCTCTTGCTGCCTAAGCAGTGCCGGGGTACGGCTGGAAGGTCACAGAATCTTTTTAAAACAGAGAGGGTCATCTTCTTGTTAATCCTCTTTAATCCGTGTTCTCAGAGGGCAGCAGGCCGAGAGCATCGGCTGGGTGAGAGCCCCATTTTGGTATTACATAATAATCTACATCAAGACTTAACAGATTCTAATAATCAAGAAGATTCTCTGGTTGTACATGTGCTCCCTTCTTGTAGAATGGAGAGAACTCCGATGCGCCACCCCGCCGTTCTTGTACAGCTCAGAGTGAATTTTTTCATCGTTTGTCTCTTGTTTTTCTAGATGGAGGAGTATAATAATAATGACAAGTTACATTATATAATATTCCAATGGTTATAAAGCACTCTGACACGTATTATTTCATCTAATCTGGGTGGCATCCCTGACAGGCAGGTCTCTATATTCACAGAGAAAAGAAAACGAAGGTCTGACCGAGGTCGCATGGAAGTGAGCAAAGGCCGGGGGGCCCGGGGACGATCTGGGCGGTGCAGAGCAGTAGGGAAGGCTGGGCGCCAGGGCTCGAGACCGTGGCCCGAGAGCGCGGCTCTGTCATTACTAGCTCTTGGGAAGGTTTCTTAATCCGTCTCAGTTGCTTCGTCCGTACAGCAGGAGAGAGAATAGTTCTTGGCTCCTCGGTTGGGAGGAGGACTCGGCAAGCACGCCGCGTGCGGGGGACGCCCGGCTGCTGCTGAGCGGACACCGCATGTGACCCACTCCCATCGCTGTTGTCACACCGGAGAGGTCTTTGACTTCCCAGGCCTGCGAGCTGGCGGCTTGCTTTTCCTTTACGATTGGCTTTTTGGGCTAAGTTCTGGGAGCGGTTGTTCTGGAGATTCTGACGCTGTTCTTGGTTTCTTTGCAGAAGAGCAAGGCAGTGAAGAAAGTGAGAGGAAGCGAAAAAAGAAAAAGGGCACCAAGAGGAAACGAGATGGAAGGGGTCAGGAAGAAGGCCCCTGGGCTTGTGACCTGAAGCTGGACGACGTGCTGGACCGCACGCTGGAGGACGGCGCCAAGCAGCACAACCTGACCGCCGTCAACGTGCGCAACATCCTGCACGTGAGTGGGGGCGCAGCGGCATCGCTGCCGGGACAGCGCGTGAGACGCCCCGGCAGCTCTTGGGTCCTGGCGTGGGAGTCCCCGACCCTGGGAGGCGCGCGTGCCACGCCCGTTCCCTTCCACGTCGCCTTCTCGTGGCGCTCGGCGCACGTCACGAGGGACCTTCCCTGGGAAGGCACGCTGCTCCTGTGCCGCCTCCCCGCGTGGTGCGCAGTCCGCGGAGGAGGGCGTTCGAGGCGGGCCCGCTCTTCGGTGGGTGGGAAGGTGCCAGGTTAACAGTCCCCGCTGCACAGTGACCAGTGCTGTTGTTCGATGGGTGTCACTGCAGCCATTACACAGCCCTGGCTGCTTGTTACTGTTTCTCTGAAGCGTGTAGTCAGTTATCTCGAATCTTGTTCCTGCTCCTGGTCACTGTCACCGGGGCCTGTCCGTCCGTTTGCTGCCCTCTTACAGATCGAACTGTGCTTCTGCCTAGAGCTGGCTGTGCACAGTCTGAAGCCGGTTCGGTTTCCAGCTCTCGCCCGTTGCGTCCACACTAGCAGAGGACTCGGTGGTGTCCAGGTGACGCATCTTTGTTGCATGAAGTGAAATTTCATCTTTCTCCAGGAAGTCATCACAAACGAGCACGTGGTGGCCATGATGAAAGCAGCCATCAGTGAGACGGAAGATGCGCCCGTGTTTGTGAGTAGTCGGTCGTCACCCTTAACGTCAGGCACAGAGCTGAGTGGCTGGGCTGTTCCCTGGGGGCGTGTACAGGGCTTGACAGCTGCGGGCGGAGCTGGTGTCTCAGGGCCCCAGGTGCACAGGACCACTTTCACTGATTGTTTTCTTTTCGTTTTCCCCACCGCAGGAGCCCAAAATGACTCGCTCTAAACTGAAGGAAGTGGTGGAAAAAGGAGTGGTGGGTGTTTTGGTTTTTTATTTAGTTTGGTAAATGAAACCTAAGGACAGGTTCTTGCAGGGGAAGAGGTACAGAGGCTGCATCGTGGTCTGGGCCTGCGCCCTGAGCTGCCCGTGCACGGGGTTGGTCCCGGAGCTCGCTGTAGCCGGCGTGCGGCGCGAGGTAGACGGCCGCTCTGCAGGGCTGCGAGCACTGAGCCGGGGCCACTCTCCTGCGCATGTCATGTGCGGCGAATGGTTTAGAGGAGTGTTTTTCAACGTACGTTCCGGGGAGCGCTTGCAGCAGGGCCGCCCTGGTGTGGGGTCCCTCGGGGGGTGTTAAGGGGAAATGCATGCTCTTTGGCTCGCCTCAGACCCGGAGCAGGGAGCTGGAAGTAGGGCCTGGGAATATGCATTACTGGAAACAGAGCTAGCTGTTTCGCACACAGAGGGATGAGAGCCACCAGAAGACTCCTGGAGTTTTCTGGTGCAGATGCTGGGACCCCTTTAAGTCCCGCTCAGCAAGCACGTGTCCAGTTGTGCTCAGCATCTGTGACAGGCAGGCGGGAGTCGAGGCGCTCGCTTTCTCTCCGGTAGCAGGGAAGAATGGCCCTGTGGACCCATGATGCACAGTGGGGGTCTTGTCTTTTTTCCGGGTCTGTTCTTTGCAGCTGAATAGAAGAAATAAGTCCACAAGACCCTTCCTCTGGTAGAAGAAAACTAATATGTCTTTTTGTAGTATTCTTTTCCTGCTAAGCGTCTCCCAAGTTTTTATTGGTCTTCATGTGAGAAGGCTCTGAGTACATACACTAATCTGATCCTTTTCTTCTGGATGTGCGTGCTTTGTTCATGTCCTTTTGAAAGCGTGCCTAAGGGGCGCCTGGGGGGCTCAGTCCGTTAAGTGTCCGACTTCAGCTCAGGTCATGAATTCATGGTTTCTGGGTTCGAGCCCTGTGTGGGGCTCTGCGCTGACAGCTCAGAGTCTGGAGTCTGCTTCAGATTCTGTCTCCCTCTCTCTCTGGCCCTCCCCTGCTCGTGCTCATGCTCTGTCTCTCAAAAATAAACTTAAAAAAAATTAAAAAAAAAAAGTGTGCCTAAGGGGCTGCCGCAGATGCTGTTGTACGGAGTAAAGTTAGGTTATCCCCTCCGGGATTCACGTGCTGTATTTCTTGAAATGCAGCCAAGGGTTGCATTGGCTTGGTTCTGACAGCCATTGTTTTGTCTGCTCAGCTAACCCCAGTGGCATGAAGTGAAATTTCATCTTTCTCCCGGAAGTCATCACAAGTGAGCATGTGGTGGCCATGCTGTCAGTGAGACCAGAGTTCTGTGCAGTCTGCCTGACGTACAGAGTAGAACTGAAATTAATTCCATGTTTGGTTTGGAAACCGGGATCCAGCGTGGGCTCTGGGTTGTGCTTTCCAGCCGTGAGGAGGAGTGGAGAAGTCGGACGGCCCAGCCGCTAGTTTCTCTGGGAGAGCGAGGATCGAAGCCCGCTGTCCTGCTTGTCGGTGCCCAGTAGACGGGCTCCGGCACAGCCGGGGCCCCGGCCTCGCCCCGCGCCTCGGACGGACGGGGCAGTGGGAACACATGGGGAGGGCGCGGACCTGAACCGTGTCATTCCCTTTACCCTGGACGGGGCCTAGTTCGGCAGAGCGAGGGAAGGGGCCGGCTCGTGGCAGGGCTGAGGAGACGCGGGGAGGCTGCGGCTCCGTGGACTGCGCTTGTGACCCGGTTTTCATTGGGTCACTGTATATGGTCAAGAAATGACACACGCCAGGGACATGTTTTGTCAGCAGCACGTAGGAGACTTAAAAAAATTCTTTAAAAACATTTCACCCCAACTCTGTTATTTTAAAACATACAAGAAATTAAAATTTTATAGTGGATCTACGTTACATCTAGGTTTAACAACTGTAAAATTGTGCCATATTACTTTATATCTTTCTGTCTCTTGTTTTTTTCCTGTACTATTTGAAAATACGTTGAAGACAACTTGAATACTTTACCTCTAAATCCTTCCAGAAGAACTGGGCACACTTACATTGGATTTATGTAATTGATTAGATAAAAAGTATGTCAAAAAGGTGACTATCACCTAGTATCTTAGGTATGTGTATTATTTTAGTTTGTAAGTAGCTTTTAAAAAACGCTTACTTATTTTTGAGAGAGGGAGGGAGGGAGAACGAATTGGGGAGGGGCAGGGGAAGAGGGGGACACAGGATCTGAAGCAAGCTGTCAGCAGAGAGCCTGACGCAGGGCTTGACCTCATGATCTGTGAGATCATGACCTGAGCCAAAGTTAGACGCTCAACCAGCTGACTCACGGCGCCACTCAGGGCTCAGATTCGTTATTTCACGTGAACCAAGCTGTGATACAAAGTAGGCAAGACAGGGGCACCTGGCTGGCTCAGCTGGAAGAGCAGGGGACCCCTGATCTCAGGATTGTGAGCTCAAGCCCCACAGTGGCCGGTAGGTTTACTTAAAATATGTAAATAAATGAAGTAGGCAAGACAACTGCGTTTCCCGTTTATAGCTGATAGAGAGTCTTACCAGGTCTAGGGCAGAAATGCTGGATTGAAATAGATTGTTCTTTTTTTCTGATAAGTTGTGACAAATAATTGAGAGTATATACCTTTAAAGATAGTTCACACTCTCTGATCACTGCACCCACGTGTTAGGGACATGGGTGGCTCTTTGAGATGGGGAAGAAGAGGAAGAGTGAAAAACCATCTATTTCAGTTAAGAGAACATAATTATTTATATTCTTTGTTGGTAGGTAATTCCAACATGGAATATTTCGCCAATTAAGAAGGCCAATGAAATTAAGGTAAACTTGGAAGCGGTAACTTGTTTTCCAGAAAGACTTCATCAGTTTTGAAACCCAAGTACTTCCTTTCTGTTTAATTTTGGGGGAATCTGTCTTCTTGTTTTCATTCGATCTTTGTTTTTTCCCCCTCTCCATTCCTCTAAGGTCTGACTCTTAGCTCGGAGTCTCTTTCCCCTCTGCCTCTTGTTCCTTGCTGTAGCTGCTCATTGTGCTGTGAGGGTTCATTTCTTCCCCGCTCTGCTTTCTTCCTCTTATTTTCCAAATACGGATGTTGTCTGTTTCCTGAAACTTCTTTTCTTTCTGTACTTGTGCTTCTGTAGCCCCCTCAGTTTGTGGATATCCACCTGGAAGAGGACGACTCCTCGGATGAGGAGTACCAGCCCGACGATGAGGAGGAAGACGAGACGGCGGAGGAGGTCAGTGCTCCCCGGGAGTGCTCACTGCCGGCAGGGTGGCGGCGGGGCCCGGGGAGGCCTCCTTAGTGCCTCACCCGTTCTGGAGAGAGGCCAGAGGCACACTTCTTTTTCTGCTCATTCCTCCGCATAAATCCCAGACTTTGAGGTGTTTCCTCCTCCTCCTCCTCCTCCCTTAGTGTTTTCATGCCTTGTTTCATGAGATGGCACACACATCCACCATCCAGAACTGTGCACAGAACGTTTACATGCAGCTTCAACAGGGAGGAAGCCAGTCCTCCCGAGACATTGTCCAGGGTCCTCAGATGCATCCTCCAGCGCGCCTGCATGCTCTTTGCCTGTAGCTCTGTCTCCAGGTGGGCAGGGTTGCGAGTGCTGCTCCTGAGCCTGTGACACGGACGGACGTCTGGCTTGTTTGTCTTTTTGTTTTGTCGTTAACCGATCCTGATTGTCCTGTGCCTTGCTAATAGCTACAGTCTGTTCGTTTTCTTTGCCGTGTAACATTGTTTCTCAGTGCATTCTTTGACCTGTTTGTAAAAGGATTTTAAACCGGCATCTTAAAATTCTGATGAGACCAGTCTGATCACCTTCTGAATATTAAACTTGTGTTTGGGTTTTATTTTCTCTTACTCTGAATAAATGGATTCATTTTCTTGAGATCCTTCAGACTCCGTGGAATGTGGAAGGGCCAGGAATGTGAACGTGAACTGGGTTTGTTTTGTAGAGTTTATTGGAAAGTGATGTCGAAAGCACTGCTTCATCCCCACGTGGGGCCAAGAAGTCCAGACTGAGGCAGACTTCCGAGGTGACCGAGACAGACGAGGAGGGCGGCGTGTTATCGGAGGTGAGTCTGCCCCAAGCCGGAGAGACGAGGAGGGCCGTCTGTGCGGTGCTGAGCCGGCCGCCTTGAGCCCGTGTCCCCCTCGAGCCCACGCGGGGCGGGGCCTTCCCGGTGCCTGTGACTCGTCAGAACGGTCCAGATGTCAGAGTCCTTTATTTAAGTCAGCCAGCAGTTGACTCAGTGATAGGGAGAGTGCTTTTCTGAGTCCTCTCAGTGGCCAGCTACAGGTGACTGGTGGTTTCTTTTCTCCTGCCTTTGTCTTTTTCCTAATGTTGTCCTAAAGCCGTTTTTGTTAGATTTTCCACTTTTGATCACCTAGGCAGCGTCCCGTTGGCTTCATTGGAAATAAGATGGAGCCTGATTAGATTAATAGAGTTGACAGCGCGTTTGTTTTTACGTAGCTCTGTCTACACAGGGAGAGAAAGATCACTGGCATGTAAAAGATGTGCCTCTCTCTCCCCACCTCTGTTCCTTTTTTCTCCTTCTCTCTTTCCCCTGTCCTCCCTCCCTTTCACTTTTTCTCATGGTTGCCTCTTTGAATCAGGCTGAGAAAGTCCTCACACCTGCCGTCAGGCACATCAGCGCTGAGGTCGTGCCCATGGGGCCCCCGCCGCCCCCAAAGCCCAAGCAGAGCAGGGACAGCACTTTCATGGAGAAGCTGCACGCCGTGGATGAGGAGCTGGCTTCCAGCCCGGTGTGCATGGACTCTTTCCAGGTGAGCAGTGTGCGTCGGTCGACGTCCGACGGGGTCCCGTAGCGGCTGCGCGGGCTGGGAGGGGGGAGGGGAGGACCGGCGATTCTGTTAAACAAGGAGGTCCCGAAGCTGCAGGTGTTTGATCCTCTGCTTGGTTCAGGCTGCTGTCCCGGGAGAATTGCGGCCCTGGGGGCAGGAGGAGCTGCGGGATGGGGGGCATTTCAAACTGGAACTCGGCACCGCCCCTTCAGCCGGGCCCCCAGGACCCTCGCCCTGCTGCGCCGTCGCTCCCACCGCGTGCTCTCCTGAGTCCCCTCACGCCCTGCGGTCACGGTGCTCTCGTGCTCCTGAGCACCCGCGGCGTGTTCTCCGACCTAGGGCCTTCTGGTAGGGACAGAGGTCATGTGATCTAATCTGCTGACGTCCTTTTTTAGACTTTACCGGTTGTCCCAATAGTGTCCTTTCTAGCAAAAGAATCAAGTTCCCGTGATGCAGGACCCAGTCCAGGATTACACACAGCGTCTTATTTCATAGTGTGTTACTTTGTTTTGTTTTATCTTACTTTGTTGTGTTGTATTCTATTTTATTTTTATTCTGTCTTATCTTAAACTAATCTCTGTACTTACTGTGGAGCTCGAACTCACGACCCCAAGATCAAGAGTCAGTTGTTCCCATGACTGAGCCCACCAGGGTGCCCCTCGAAGCCTCCTTTGGTCTAGAACAGTTTCGCAGCATTTCTTTGTCTTTCATGACCTTGACATTTTTGACCTGTGTGGACTGTTATTTACAGAATATTTCTCAATTTCGATTTTTTTGACATTTCATCACAATTAGATTCTGGTTATGCGCTTTTGGCCCAGGCGGCACGGAAGCGGTTATATCCTTTCTAGTGCGGCCTGTCCAGAGGCCCGTGACGTCTCTGTGGCACGTGGTCACGGCGACGTCCCCGTTTTCCCATTGCTAAATTAACCTGCATCTCGTGGGATCTACTTTGAGACCAACCATCTTTTTGCCCACTAAACGTCCTTTGTGTATTCTTGCTTGAAATAATCATTGCTACGGTCAGTGTCAGTTGAGGACTTTCAAAATTCCACCGTATAGCCAGTTCTTTTTAATATTCTAGGTTTTCTCCAGCAGTCTTGTAGGTTAATGAGAAATATGTCTGTTCTAAAGAATATTGACTGGAACATCCCTGAAAGGGTGATTTAATTTGATCACATTGCTTTGGGGCTGAGTGCGTCCTGTTCCGAGGGCAGGAATGTTTTATATAACCAGCTGGTATACTTGCTGAATGACAGAAGTTGGGGAATAGCAGCATAAGACAGAAAAGGTCTTTCTTCTTGGAGGTTATAGTCTACTGGAGAGTGAGATACCATAAAATTATTTCAAGTAAGAACTAAATAAAAGGAGAGAAATAAGGTAATGTCTATCAGAGTACTTAACAGAGGATTATCAGGAAAGGCCTCAGTCAGTGGAACACGTGATTCTTGATCTCAGGATTGTTGAGTTTGAGCCCAGATCTGAATTAGAAGGAGCCGTTCATCTGGGCGTCTGCTGGGTGGCTGTTGGTTGAGTGTCTGACTCCTGACTTTGACTGGGGTCGTAATCTCATGGTTCATGAGCTGGAGCCCCTCATCAGGCTCCTCACTGACAGTGCACTGGCAGCGCAGAGCCTGCTGGGGATTCTCTCTCTCCCCATCCCTGCCCCTGCCCCGCCCAGCGCACCCATGCACACATGCACTCTCTCAAAATAAACAAACATTACAGAGAATGAAAACGTCCCCTTGGTTAAGGTGTCGGAAATGGGTAAGGCGGCAGAGCAAGGGAGGGGACAGGCGGTAGGAGAGGAGCCTCCTGAGTCCGCCTACAGCTCCAGGACCACCCTATCCAAAGCCCAGCTGTTTTTCCTTTTTTGGGAGAAATTGATAAGCTTATCCTGAAATTCACATGGAGATGCAAGGGGCCCAGAATAGCCAAAAATGGGCAAAGGATAAGAATAGATAGTTCTCCAAAGAAGACCTACAGGTGGCCAATCAGCACGTGAAAAATGCTCTCCATCATTAGTCATTGGGAAAGTGCAAATGGAAAGTACGTGACAGCACCTCGCAGCCACCAGGACGGCCGGGGCGAGCAGAAGGGACAGTGACAGGCGCTGGCAGGGACGTGGAGGGACGGGGGGCCCGCACGCTTGGCCGGTGCGAATGTGAGAGGGTGTGGCCGATTTGGGAAACGGTTTGGTACTTTCTCCAAAATTTAAACATCGTTACTGTACGGCCCAGAAAGTCCACTCCAGGAGAATTGAAAGCAGATCTCCGAGGGAAAAGTGAGCACGCCGTGTTTATTGTGGCGTAAACTTCCCCAAAGTGGAAACAGCAGATTTTCAGTCCCTGAGGTGTGGGTGCACCAGAGTGTAAGTGGGATGTTAGCGTGCAATGAAGAGGACTGATGTCCTGACTTACGTTACAGAACAGACGAACTTTGAAAATACTGTGCTAAGTAAAGGAAGCCAGAGGCAAAAGGCCAGATTGTATGATTCCATTTATATGCTGCGTCCATCATGAGCTAGCGTAGGGACAGAACACAGAGTAGGGGTATCAGCGACCAGGAGAGGGGAAAAGGGAGAGTGACTGCTAATCGGGTCGGGATTTCCGTTAGGGGCAGAGAAAATATTCCGAATTTGATACTGGTGATGGTCCCACAGCTCTGTGCATGCAGTGAAATCCACTTAATTATACACTTCAGAAGGATGAAATTACGATATGGAAATTATATCTTAGTAACACTGTTACAATAAATGTTCCTGAAATGTTGATTTTATTTTATTGTATTATGTTTATTTTGAGAGAGAGTGTGAGTGGGGGAGGGCCAGAGAGGGAGACATAGAATCCCAAGCAGGCTCTGCACCGTCAGCACAGAGCCCAGTGCCAGGCTCGAACTCAGGAACCGTAAGACCACAACCCGGGCCAATGTCTGCAGTAGGACGGACGCTCAACTGACGGAGCCACCCAGGCATCCCTAAAATGTTGGTTTTAAAACTGATGTCATTGTCCTTACCGTGGCTCAAAGAGTAAGAAACCCAGCTTTTCTGGGAGAGGAGGGCTTGTGATTGCAGCCGACACGAGAAGTGCAGGGGCGGCCGGAGTGCGGGGGGGTTTGGAGACTTCGGAAGCACTGGGCGTCGAGTGACACGTGTCGTCCCTTCCTTGTTGCCAAGCCCATGGATGACAGCCTCATCGCGTTCCGGACCCGCTCGAAGATGCCTCTCAAAGACGTGCCCCTGGGACAGCTGGAGGCGGAGCTCCGCGCTCCCGACATCACGCCGGACATGTACGACCCCAGCACCGCGGACGACGAGGACTGGAAGGTGTGGCTGGGCGGGCTCATGACCGACGACGTGGGGAACGAGGGTGAGTCGTGGCCGCGCGCGTCCGCCCTGGGCTTCGTTGTGTGTCGAACCCGCAGTTTACTCTAAATCAGCGCCGAAGGCCCTTCTCTTTTTGGGGTGAGCGTCTTTTCTTCTGAGCGTCGCTGACCCACCGGCTGCACCGGTTGCGGGCGCACAGCAGAGCGCTTCTCCACGCTTCTTGTGCTGTGCAGCCCGCGTGCGGGGCCGTGGACTGTGTTCCTTATGGGCTGCTGGTTCCGAGTCCTTCTGGAAACCACTGGAATGCTAAGAGTCGTCCCCTGAAACATAAATGCAGAAATAATTTTATATATGACTGCCCGAGGGTGCGCTGACCCCCCTGCGGACTGCTGTGTCCGGGACCTGTGTGACGCATGTGACAGTGCCGCCGCCCCCGGACCGAGAGCATGTCGTATGAAGCTGGACTTGCAGAGGGCAGGGGAACCGGCAGTGGCTCTGTCCGTCTCTGGAGCCAGCGGGTGGACTCCTTTCCGTGGGCCAGTCCTGTGCCCAGGCCCGCTTGTGTGAAGACTGGCGCCATGGCCCTCCTTCCGCTCACCGTGTGCTTCTTTGTCTCCACGCCGGGGCGGCTCTTCCCGCAGCTGCAGTCAGAGAATCGCCCGGGCACAACTCCGAGCTCGGTGCGGTCACAGGCCCGCGTGCTCGTGCCGCGAGGTGTTGATGGGGGCCCGGGAGGGGCAGCACACAGCGGCAGCGAGGGCGGGGCGGGCAGTTCCAGGTGTGACGGTGTTTCCAGGGACGGGGCCGGTGTTGACCTCGTGCACTCGTGGTGTGAGAGCCCCACTTCGACCCTGACTCTTCTAGAGCGTCACTGAAACTTCCGCCTTCATCTGGCGAGGTCAGCATCGCAGACGCCGTCTTCGGTGATTTTCCTGGCGGACTGCAGTGGGAATCGGGCACCGTTCCTGATTCTGTGCACAAGCCTCCGAGCTTTAGACGGTGCGAGAGGCGGCCTCGGGGTGCCGGGCTGCTGGGCGCCGCCGCGGAGCTTGCGTGCAGCCAGGCGCGTTTTGTTCTTGCTGGGCGTTTTTGACTTTCTGGTGGAGAGTGATGCATATTCTCGCCGGCTGTGCCGTGGAGGACTCCCACTGCAGACGACCCGAGAGCATGTCTCTTGTTCGTTCCCCGTCTCCGGAGCTGGCGCGAGAGCGGTGCGTTGGGAAGAGCACGGCTTTAACACGGACAGCGCGCAGCTTGGACAGAAACAGGGAAAAAATACTCGTGCAGGGAGGGCTAGAAATGAGTCCGGAGAAGTGAGCGAAAGAGAGTAAGTCCTTGAATATACCTTGTTTTTTGAGAGAGAAGGAGAGAGTGAGAGTGAGCATGTGCACAGATGTGGCTGCCGCGGAGCCAGGGAGAGTGAGCCGCAGGCAGGCTGCGCGCCCAGCTCGGAGCCTGACACGGGGCTCCGCATCGCCACCTGAGACAGGACCTGAGCTGAACCCAAGAGTTGGGCACTGAACCGACTGAGCCACCCATTTGTCCCTCCTTGAATAGGTGTTATGAAGCTGTTAATGATTATATTATACATTACGTGGCGGATGTTACGGAGAACTTTCCTTCTGTGAGGCACTGGGCTCGGACCCTGAACGGGAGGGCAGCTGGATCGTTTGTCAGACTGAAACGTGCATGAACGGTGCCTGGTCCGCTCGCTCCGGGCGAGGGAGGTCGCAGGACTCAGATGCGCCATCAGAGTGGCATCAGTGCGGCTTTAGAAGAGGGACAGAGGATTCTTGTTGACGGTGATCAGAGAGAGCTCCGTGAAGGAGGTGGTAGTTGAGGCGGTGCCAGTGAGGAGAGCAGGCGGGGGAGTGAGGGGATCGGTGACCTTGCGGACACGTCTTCCTCAGAGTCTTCCGCTCTCTGCTGTGACAGTACACGCCTGGTGGGCAGAAATCAGACATCGTATAAAGAAAACTGTGAGGGGTCCCTGGGTGGCTCAGTCAATGTAGAGCCTGCTTGGAAATCTCTCTCCCTTTCTCTCTCTCTTTGCCTTTCCCTTGCTCAAAATAAACTAACTTCAAAAAAAAAAAAGAAAACTATGAAAGCGCTTCTCCTCGACAGTTCCACGACCCAGAGGAATCATAGAGACTTTTCATTGAATATTATTTCGGGATTTATAAGTCTCTTGGTGTTACCTTTTCCTACCAACCTGTCCCACGTTCCGTGACACCAAGGCTCAGGATCTCTGCAGAAAGCCATGCCCAGGGACAAATACAGTCCTTTCCGTTTCACAGAAGTCTCGGAATTTCACTGCATTGCCCAGTGTTTTACCTGCTAGGGTTCAAGCCCTGCTCCGTGTTCTTGGGCCGCGTCCTGGGGAAGGAGCCGTCAGGGACAGACAGCGTTTGTCAGGTATATAGGACTGTGCCTGCTCAGGTCTGCTGCTCGTCCCCCAGGCCCGAGCTCAGGCCCGGTAGGATGGTAGCAGGGCCTCGTGGCATTCTCCGGGGCGGCAGCTTTGGTGCCCCGACCCTCCCTGGCCTCCTTCACCTGGGCTGGTGGCTGTTGAGGAGAGGCCAGAGTCTCAGGTGTCAGCGGTCTGGGGTCCACGGGTGTGCTGCTCATGGCATCCGCCCTAGAACCGGAGAGGTGCACGTGCTGGCTCGTGTTCATGAAAGATGCAGACTCCAGGGCCTCCCCTCACTGACCGAATCAGAATCTCTTGCTGGGTGTGGCCCAGGGATCCAGTTCTCGTGCGGCCTGGAGCCTGGAGCCTGCCGATCTGGGGGAAGCGAGCGTGTGTGCGAGGGCGCGCTGAGAAAGTGGAATGATGGTTAGTGGGGAGGGCGGAGACCCTCTTTCTTTAAAACTCCGTATGTTTTGTGTCGTTGTTTATGTATTAGGACGGATTAAAAAGAGAACACAGAGCTAGCGAGTAGGGAAGGTGTGGGCCCCCGCCGCCACCCCGTCTGCCGACTGAGTGACTGAGTCCCGACAAGTAGGAAACGATGCTGGATACAGACCCCAGCCCCTAACCTTAGCCGTATGCGGGCGTGTTTTTGTAGCATACGTGGCTATTTTTACATGTTCCGAGTACCATGTGATCTGCATGTTATTAAAACTGAGAACTGCATTTGCCAAAAATGATTGAGAGGCAGCACTGGAGGCGCACAGCAAACCGGATCCGCTGGGCGGACGTGACGTCATGTGTCCGCCAGAAGAGCGAGGCTGGAGGCCCCAGCAGGGAGCCGGGGGCTGAGAGCTCGGGAGACACCTTCTCAAATCCTTTTCAACGTGCTTGCCAGACGGGGGCCTGGAGAGTGCGGCGTGTCTGGTGCGGGCTTTGCACCCAAAGAAGGGGCTCGAAGCAGCCCACGCGGTGCGGGTGTCAGGAGGTATCCGCAGGGAGTCTGCAGAGCTTGGGAAGACGGGGTTCTCTGCGTGAGGATTTGAAGCATTTTATTTGGGGACATAAATGCACAAATGGATGAAAAGACTTGACCTTTAAGTAGCTATATCATGGACAGTGGAAATTAACATATCATAACTTGACTATAAATGTTGAGTAAAAAATACCAACTTTGATTGGGGTTAATCAGAACAGATTTTCCCATGATGAACAAAAAAAATGTGTGATCTTTAAAATTTTTACTGGAAGGTACTAATTTTTTACAAAACGTGAAAATACTGTGGAGGGTTACAGAGTGAAAAATTAAAAGTTCTTTTCTTCAGTTATGTTCTGTGTGTGCGGACAGCTTCCCCGTGAGGGTCCCTGTGTCGCTCTGCACCTGCCCCCTGCCCCCTGCACGGAGCCATTCAGCTCCGACCGTCCCCGCCGCGACACGTGCACGTTCAGCTCTCTCGGTCAGTGGCTGCGCAGCAGGAAGGAATCGGGTTAGTCCCTGTTGGCACAGGGACTTTGTTTTCTGTCATTTTGAATTCAGCTACTCGGTGGCACCGGCCTCATTTCAAGTTCTGAGGCACCGCATGTTGCCGGGAGCTTCTGTTACTGCGCCGTGTGTGCGTAGGACGTTTCCACCGTCGCCGAACATTCTGCCAGACGGCACTTATCTGACGTCGTCCTGGAAAAAATACCACCTCCGTGTAACAGTTCTGTAATCCAGTGACTCCTTCATGGGTTTTACTTAGAGATCATGGCTCAGCATTGGAGAAAGTTATGTCAGAGAGAAACACAGGATTTCTCCTGCGTCCTAACGTAACAGAATGTGCACCATTTGTGTATGTTTTGTTTCTTTTCCTTTTATCGTCCATTTATTTACTTATTTATTAATTTTTTATTTATTTTTTTATGTTTTATTTATTTTTGAGAGAGATAGAGAGACAGCATGAGCAGGGGAGGGACAGAGAGAGAAGGAGACACAGAATCTGAAGCAGGCTCGAGGCTCTGAGCTGTCAGCACAGAGCCTGACGTGGGGCTTGAACACATGAACCGTGAGATCGTGACCTGAGCCGAAGTCAGACATTTAACCTACTGAGCCCCCCAGGCGCCCCTATTTATTTTTTAAATTTATTATTTTTTAATGTTTACTTATTTTTGAGAGGGAGAGAAAGACAGAGCACAAGCTGGGGAGAGGCAGAGAGAGAGGGAGACACAGAATCTGAAGCAGGCTCGAGGCTCCAAGCCATCAGCACAGAGCCCTATGGGAGCCTCGAACTCACAAACTGCAAGATCATGACCTGAGCTGAAGTCAGAGGCTTAACTGACTGAGTCATCCAGACGCCCCTGTTATTATTTTTGTAAGGTTACTGATGTATTTTTGAGAGAGTCCAAGTGGGGGAGGGGGAAAGAGAATCCACTGTCAGCGTGGAGCCGGACGTGGGGCTCAGTCTCTTGAACCATGAGATCATGACCTGAGCCGAAGTTGGATGCTTAACCGACTGAGCCACCCAGGTGCCCCATCCCTGCTTTTGTATAAGTAGTTTTACAAAAGTGTTATTTTCATGAGGTGCACTACTTACTCAAAGTATGATCATGGAGATAAATTATATGTTCGGCTTTCTGACTTTTGCTGTAGTTTGGTAGATTTAAGTCTTTTTTAAAGGAAGGAAGGAACTTGGCTTTTTAGAGTAGGTGAGATGTGTCAGCCATGGGAAATGAGCTGGGCAAACCCACGGGAGGGGAAAGAAGTTATGTAAAGACTTACGAATAAATGTGCTTTATCGGAATAGATTCTTAGAGTGCTGAAAATCTTAAATTTTCACCAGAGATGGGAGTTCAGAGTGGGGACTAAGTGTGTGACGTATTTTTCCCCTAGACGAGGCCGATGATGATGACGATCCAGAATATAACTTCCTGGAGGACCTGGACGAGCCGGACACCGAGGACTTCCGCACCGACCGGGCCGTGAGGATCACCAGTGAGTCCGCGCCTCTCGCTGCTCCGCGGCCGCTTTGTGCACTCGGTGCCTTCGTGAGGGCGATGTTTGCAGCCCATCTGGGCGGAGACATTTACGCTGAGCTCTTCCTACTTATTTCTGTAACTCTTTCAACTTGCATATGTATTTGAAAGCATGTCAGTCATTCGGTATACATCCCACGGCCCCACACTGAGTCCAGCATCTGGCAGAGATAGTTCCTGGGATGCCACCAGGAGTCAGGAGTGGTCTCTGCACTGCAGGACATGAGCCCAGGAGGGGATGCAGACGGGAGCAGTCATAGTACAGAATGATAGGTGCTGCCGCACGTTGTATGTAAGGTTATCGGTGGCCTACGGAGGGTGTGGTCTCCTGGCGGATGGTGGGCGGCGGGGGGGGGGGGACTCGCACTTTGAGACGTTTCATCTCCGTTTTCAAGGAAGAGTAAGAAATTTTGGGTGAGAGGTGCCCAGCATGTGACTCTTTGAAGTTCGAGCCCTGTGCTGGGTGTAGAGACTTGGGGTGACTGGGGACAGATGGATGTTGCAAGCGGGGGGAAGAGTTCTCGAGTCACAGGCGAAGCCACAGCACTGCGTTTGGAAACGGTCGGTGGTTCGGCGTGGAAGCCTGAGCGAGCGGTGGTTGGGTAGGTGGGCAGTGTTCGGGTCTGGAGAACCTTGAATTTTGAGTTTTAATCTGTTAAAAAGGAGAGCTCAGAGTTTTAGGCAGGAAATCAATAGGAACTGATTTGGATTTTAGAAATACTACTTGGGGGTGCCTGGGTGGTTCAGTCAGGTCAGTAGCCGATTCTTAATTTCGGGTCAGGTCATGACATCAGGGTTGTGAGATCAAGCACGGCATGGGGCTCTGCTTAAGGTTCTCTCTGCCCCTCTCCCCTGCTCGCTCGCTTGCTGTCTCTTAAAAACAAAACAAAAGAGGAAAAATATTACTTTAACACCAATGTGATGTATTAATTTGGTGGTAAAGAGAGAAACTTCGGAGGAATGGAAAACAATAAGATGACTTGGCTGGAGACATTTGTTTAGAAATTACTTTGTTGGCTATGTTAGCAGTGATAGAAAACCTGTATTTCAGGAAGTACTGATTTTCTTTAAATATATTTATTTATTTTGAGAGAGAGAGAGCACGAGTAGGGGAGGGGCAGAGAGCGAGTGGGGGAGAGAGAGTCCCTCACGGGCCCCTCGCTCAGTGAAGAACCTGATGTGGGGCTTGATCTCACGACTCTGAGCCCAAACCAAGAGTCAGATGCTCAGCCAACTGAGCCACCCAGGGCCTCCCAGCATTCTGTTCTTGATCTCAGCTCAGGTCTTGATCTCAGGGTTGTGAGTTCCAGTCCTACGTTGGGCTCTGTGCTGGGTATGAAGCCTACTTAAAAAGATTTAAAAAATGTAGAACGCCATTTCCTTTATGAAGATCTTCCCTTATTTAGTATGTTAGGACGAGTAAGGTTAGAGGAAGTAGTGAAAGGATTCAAAGTGTAGAATGAAAAGTGTTGAGGATTTAGACTCTGAGAAAACTGAAGGAGGGTCTAGGAAAGTATGAAAAAACCTGAGAAAGTCTAGTGTCAGAATCCAAGGGAAGAGCTGTTCCCGAACCACTGGCGTGGAGTCCGCTGGCTGCCGGGAGGTTGGCCTCCCTTTGCGTGGCGCCGGCCTGGAGCGTGCTGTCCCTTTCCTGCGTTTTCAGACCGTTCTCAGGAAGACCCTCCCAGTTGGGATGGCTCTTCCGGCCCGCGCTCCACGCGCGTTCACACGTCCTCTCTGGTGCCCACGTCTCCCAGCGGCCCAGGTCCTGGCCGTCTCGGCCCCCAGCCTGTAGCTTCTCCGGGAGCGGCTGCAGTTTGCGGTCGCAGGGTTTTGCCCATCGAATAGAGAACGTCTCTGGCTTGCCTGCGTGGAGGGCCATCCTTTTGGTCATGGGGTTGTGGTTGTAAGTAAAAACTGGGATAGGATTTCAATTTTGTTCCTGCCTCGTGTCCTCTCGTGTCAGCTGTCACCGTATTACGATCCCTGTAAGAGGACGTATCCTTCCGTGGACGACGGACTTTTAAAAACTCTGTGGAATCTCAGAGTTTGGGAAGCTTCGTGTGGTCATGTATCTTCCTCCCACTTGAGAGTGACTGTAGCTCCTGTGACGTGGCCTTTTAATCTGCGGGCGACCTCCGGTGCCTGGGAGCCCGTCAGGTGAGGGCGGCGCATCCCAGGGCTGAGCACCTCCTCCTGACGTTTTCCCTCCTGGACCCGAGTGTGCCCTTGGCCTCCTGTTTGCCCTTTGTTGCTACTAAATGTGATTTATTCCCAAGCGCGCATAGTAAAAGGTGTTCTGTTCCCTACGGACTTCTGTGCTGTGCCGCACGTACTGCCTCTCTAGTTCTCTGCGTGCCGCGGTAGCCTGAGTCCCTTTCTCCGGGGTCGGGCCTCTAGGTTTTATAAGCTTCTCTCCCACTGCACTTTCTGAAGAAATTTTTGAAGAATACCTAGAAAGGCTGAAAGGATTGTCCATTGAGCACCCATACGCCCAGCACCCGAGGTTCTGCGGTTCACTTTTCCTCTCTCTGCTCCGCCAGCAGCCGCGTTTGTTCCTGTCTGGGAGTCCGTGCAGGTTATTCTAGTGCACGTACCAGTATTCTTCCCTCTGGAACATTTCAGCGTGCGTATTTTTAATTAGAGCTCGGTATTTATCTACAGTTTTTCTTTTAAGTTTTTATTTGTTTTGAGAGAGCGAGAGGAGTGGCGGGGGTGGGGGGGCAGAGAGAGAATCCCAAGTAGGCTCTGCACTGTCAGCACAGAGCCCGATGCGGTTCTTGGTTTCATGACTGTGGGATCATGACCTGAGTCGAAATCAAGAGTTGGATGCTTCACCATCTGAGCCATACAGGCGCCCCTTTACAGTTTCTCCTCTTAGGTAAATTTACGCACAATGTATTACACAAAATTTTAGCGTAGCATTCAGTGAATTTTGACATGTGTGTACGTGAGTAACCAAACCCCTATGGGAATATGGAATCGGCACCCCAGGAGGCTCCCTCGTGCCCCTGCCGACCCAGCCTCCCTGAGGCACCTTGTGTTCTGACACTTTTCCGAGACAGATTAGAGTTGCTTATCCCACAGCGTCATGTACGTGCTCTGTGTGTGAGGGTGCTCTCACTCAGCATGCTGTTTTTGGGATTCATCTCTGTTGCAAGTATCACTACATTTTCTTTCATTGCTGAGCTGGGTCCTGGTGTATAAATACACCTCTTGGTCATCTGGTTTTGTCTCTGTTACCAGGAGTTGCTGGACACCTGGGGCTTTCTGATTTCCTGCTATGTTGAAGGTGTGGTTCTGAACTTGCTGTGCACGCCTTTTCTGGCCAGATGATTCCTTTGTCTTTGGTCTGCTGTCCAGGAGAGGAATCCCTGGTCACAGGGTACATGTGTGCTTAGTTCTAGAAGGAATTAACAGACCTTTTCCCAAAGTGGATTTCCATTCTTCTCACGGACATGCAGTCACTCCACATCCTCGTCAGCGTTTCTGCCCTGTCTCTGTCTGCCGTCTCCGGAGGGGCTCTTACAGAGATGGGCACAGGCCTGTCTCGGTCCCCTGGGCCTGGCTCGCGACAGGCTTGGCCTTCTTGGACACTCGCATGGTTTTGGAGTGGCTGTGTCGTATTAAACTTGAGGTCAACCAAAGTCTTCACATCATTTTCAGATTGTTTTTGAGCGATTTCACCTTTTCATCTGCTTAAGAAACTGATTTTGGGGGCGTCTGGGTGGCTTAGTCGGCTCAGGTCATGATCTCACGCTCGGTGAGTTTGAGCCCTGCATCTGGCTCTGTGCTGTGGGTTCTCTCTCCCTCTCTCTACCGCTCTTCTGCTTGCACTCTGTCTCTGTATCTCTCTCCCTCTCTCTCTCTTAAAAATAAATAAACATTTTAAGAAATTAAAAAATAACCCTGACTTTCAAGAATCTTAAATGTAATAAGACTTTTAACTTGTCAAGTTTCATTCAGTTAGTTTGAGAACACGTGGAATTTTAAATCTGTTCTCAGTTGGTCTGGCAATCCCTTCCAGCGTTACATAATCTACAGATTTGGGAAGTGTGTTTTCCGGGTCTTCTGGGTCAAGGATGCAGTTGCTTCACAGTTCAGTTCTTTCTTGACTGCATTCAGTAGGCCGGGCCAGGACCGTGGATTTGCGTTACGGGAAGATCGTCTAGCTCCCGTTTTCCACATGTCTTCCCAGCAGAACTTTCCGAGGGGTCCGTTTGCTCTGTCATGTGTCCCCAAGCATCTGGAACAGGGACTGAAGCATACTTGGTATTCAGGACATGTTTTTGAGTGAATGAATGAGAGACATGAAGATTTTATCAGATGTCTTGCTGAAAACAAGACGTACCATCTTTTTGAAATTCCCTCTGATTGGAAAACAAAACTAACTCATGCCAACAACTCTGTGTGGCTTTTTTCCAGAGAAGGAAGTGAGCGAACTCATGGAAGAGCTGTTTGAAACTGTGAGTACGTGGTCCTCGGGCGCGCGGGGGCGCGTGCAGGCTCGGGGCGGTGGGTGGGGGCGCTCCACGCAGCTCTGCCCTTCAGCCCTGGGTCTCTCCAGTGGGGGTGGGGGGCTTGACCAAGCCAGTTCAGGGCCTCGGGGGCGAGTATAGTGGGAGGAGAGTTTCGCTAAGAAACCGATTATCCTTACGTCGGTTTTCTCAGTAAAATCCCCCTTTTAAACTCTGGGTGGCCTCCCCGACTGTCATTCGGTGCATCCTTAGAGATTGCAAATTAGTTTTGGGCTATGTTGGGTGCAGATGGTTAACCTTTCTCATAAACTTGTCTCTTGAAAGATATTTCTAATCATTCTGAGTTGTCTGCGCTCTGTCTTTACCACTGCAATGGGCCAACTGGGACCCTTTGCTCTCGACCTGACAGCCGCAGCACGAGCCCGGGTGCCCCGAAGTGAGGAAGGCTGGGTGCCCGCACCGTGAGAGTCCTGACCGTGGGCCTCTCGCTGCTGGGGTGACTTGCCCACGCTCTTCCCCTTTGCCCTCAGTTCCAGGACGAGATGGGACTGTCCCACGTGGAAGATGACGGCCCCGAGGAGGAGGAGCGCATGGCCGAAACCCGGCCAAGCTTCAACACCCCCCAAGCCCTGCGGTAGGCCAGCCAGAGCCGCCGAGGCACAGAGCGGGAGGAGCGTGTGTATGCAGGCGCCAGGGCGCCCGCTGTCCCGTCGCTACCTCCCCGCTGTTGCTGGCGGAAGCAGGGCCTCCGCGAAGCGGTCTCCTTGCTGTGGGCAGCGCAGCCGCAGGCCGGGCTGTGTCTGTTTGGGAGGGGAGAGAGAACAGCAGCTGGCGTCCGCGGCAGCCGCTCCGGGGGAGCAGTGCCGGAGCGGCGTGAGGACTGGCGGCCAGCCACAGAAGCCGTCCCCGACGCACCAGCCGGGTGCCCCTTGTGTCCTCCTCACTGGCGTTCACATCGGGTCAGCGCTGGCGACAGTCGGTCAGTCGCCCCGGCAGCAGCCGAGAGGGCCATGAGCCGCCAGCGGTGATGGCCGAGGTCGAAGCACCGTCCCCCTCACGGCACGCTGGCTCCGCCCAGCACTCCGGGGTCCGTGTGGTCAGGTGCCTGGCTGGCGGTCAGGGCGAGCTCTGTGCCGTGGGGGGAGCGGAGCACAGCCTCGTCCTAGGCTTGAACTTAGCAGCGTGACCTGGCCCGAGAGCTCGGGGGCCGTCTGAAAGCTAGGCTTTGAGGGAAGTTTAGTAGAAAAGACGAGGTCCAGTAACCATTCCATAAAGCCAGAAATCTCGTTCACGCTCTGTTATAATAAATGCCGTAATATAACCGCAACAGAATCTTGGGATATCCTCTCTTACCCTTCCCTTTTTTTTTTAAACCTTTATTTGGGTATAATTTTTTTAAATGTTTATTCATTTTTAAGAGTGTGAGTTGGGGATGGGCAGAGAGAGGAGACAGAGGATTGGAAGTGAGCTCCATGTTGTCAGTGTGGGGTGTAAACTCACAAACCGTGAGATCATGGCCTGAGCCAAAGGTGGATGTTCAGCCCACTGAGTCACCCAGGTGCCCCTTTATTGAGGCAGAATTGACAAAACTGTGAGACACTGAAAGCGTGCTCCTTGGTGATAGGATAAAAGTTCACACTAAAAAGACCCCCCCCCACCCCCGTCAAGTCAGGTGACACTGTGTATCCCCACGTGTTTCCTTTTTTGGGGGAAACATTTTCAAGATTTCTAAGAGTCTTTCTTTGACCCACTTCCCGCAAGCCATAGTTCATAATTCAGCGATCTTAGAACACGCTTCGGTTGTGGGGGAGGGGGGCCGTCGTGTCCCCTTGCCCACCGCCCGAGCAATACCAGGTAAAACCAGCTGCGGCTCTGTGCCTCCTCTACGTCCCCGTGTTGGAGAGTTTTCAGACTTCAGGGAGCACTGTGCAGAGGGCTGTGCCGTGACTTTGGTGCCAAGCCTGTGCGCGCCCAGGTTCACAGTAAATACTGTCGAAGGGAACAGTCTTCATCTCTGGAGGCCACAGAAAAGCTAGCATTTAACTATTGTTACTCTTGTTACGGCCCAGAGGCTTTCACTCCTGCTGGCTCGGGTAGGCTCTCCCTCAGTACTAGAGTGCTGGGGTCTGCCTCAGGCCAGCCTCGGGGCCAGGCCCGCGCTGCCTCCGCCCTGGGTGGCCTCTCTCAGGAGTGGGGGCAGAGGGCCAGGAGGGGGCGGGGGGATTGGGCAGGGAGGTATTTGTTTCTCACTGTGCTTCCCAGCTGTCCTGTGTTTTATCGGATCCCTTCACACCAGGTCTTTGTCAGAAAGGAAGGTAGGGCAGGCAGCCTCGATGGCTGGGAAGGGTGGTGGGGAGCAGAGGAGGGCAGAAGCTGGACCTGGATTTGGAGAAGATGCATTGTATCGCTGTTAGGGACATGTCCCAGGTTAACTATGGATGTCAAGAGGATCCATGGATGAGGAGTTCTTCCCAGTGGCTTTTGGACTGCTCTGTTATCCAGACATTTCTGTCATTAGATTTTTAATTTCTCATCACTTGTGTATTATTTAGAGGACTGGCTGTGAATGAATGAGGAGGCAGTGCAGTTCAGGACCATCTTGTTTGAATTTATGCTGACAGCTTCGGGGAAAGACTTGGGCAGGCGAGGGAGGAGTTTGCTGGCTGAAGTGGGATGTGGGAGCTGGCGGAGGTGGAAGTTACTCGGGCTTGTGGCCGCTGTCGGGAGGGATCGGACGTGCTGGGGACCGAGGGAGGTGCTCACGTTTGATCGTCTCCCTATCGGGGGCAGGTTTGAGGAGCCGCTGGCCAACTTGCTGAATGAGCAGCACCGCACAGTGAAGGAGCAGCTGGAGCAGCTGAAGATGAAGAAGTCCTCAGGCAGACAGCAGCAGGAGGCCGAGAGGGTGAGGCCCCAGAGCGAGAAAGTCCATCAGACCCTGACTCTAGACCCCGAACAGAGGCGGCGGCTCCAGCAGCAGATGCAGCAGGTGAGACCCCGTGTGTGCTTGGCACTGGGTCGTGCTGGGCCCGATGCCGAAGCCAGGAAGCAGCAGTTTTCTGAACATCAGAAACAGGTGTCTTGATGTGCCCTGAAACCGTGGGACCACGGTCTTCACGTCAGGCCCTCAGAAGCCAGCGCGTTTGGACCCATAGGGCTCGGGCAAGAGCGCACGTGCGCGTGGCCGCCCTTGAATTAGAATCACAGATTTCCATCTCCCATAATCCATTCTGAACGGAACGGCCTTGCTCGCTGGAGGCGTTTTTTCTCCTCATTTCAGTCCCTATAGTTTGAGGCTGAGATGCCTCTGGTGCTGTCGTCTTGCTGGGCGCACACCTCTGAGAGGCTCACACCTTGATGGGCTGCCATTCTTCTCTTCCGGAAGCACAGCGTGTGGTCAAATGGCAGACATCTTGGGAAGGCCTTCCGGGTCCCCGAAATGACAACCTCGTAACGTGTCACTGTGTTCCTTCCCTTCCCTCCTCAGCATGTGCAGCTCTTGACACAAATTCACCTTCTTGCGTCCTCCAACCCCAACCTTGCATCGGAGGCCAGCACCACCAGGATATTTCTCGTAAGTCTCCAGGGTCCTTCCCTCCGCAGACTTGGGGGTCTGTGAGCCTGGCAAGTCGCTTCTCAGAGATGCTCCCCCAGCACCAGCTATGTCCATTCTTGTCCCGTGCATGTCCTGGCAGCTACTTCTGTGGCTCCTGTGTTTGCCGAGAGAGTGCCAACCTTTGACGCCCAGAAAGACCAAGAGCCACCCAGTTTTCGTAGAACTGTTCCTCCGACTTTGTTATTGGGTCTTCTTCCCCATCTTTAGACCTACCCTGACTTCTTAGGTTCTTCTTAGTTCTATTCTTTTTATTGAATTCATTGTCAGTTCATCTGGCTCAATGTCTATGTGTATAAAATTAATTTCAGTCCTGACATGTTTAAGTATTTTGGAGGAAGAGCTTTTAATTTTGAAATTGTTTAGGTGTCATTCAGAGAGACCAAAAGACAAAAAAATGTAAAAAGTAATTGTTCTCACTCTTGAGAATCTTAATCCTAGCGGGGAGCCCGATGGAACGTCCTAAAGGCTGAGGGGTGAAACGGGAACGAAGGAGCACGTCATCAGCGCCGTCTTAGGCGATCCGAGGGCTCCGCCGGAGAACCATCTGGGTGGAATAATCCGTTACAGTGATTTTCACCTGTTTCTGTCGTCTAGCTGGAGGAGAGATCCCCCCTCAGAGGCTCAGAAGGGCTCTGCTAGTGCTAGTTGTCTGCGACTGAGGTCTCCTTTGTGCCCCGTTTTCCCAGAAAGAGCTGGGCACCTTTGCTCAGAGCTCCATCGCTCTTCACCATCAGTTCAACCCAAGATTCCAGACCTTGTTCCAGCCCTGTAACCTGCTGGGGGCCGTGAAGCTCGTGGAGGACTTCAGCACACATGTCCGCGTCGACTGGAGTCCTCGCAAAACCACCAAGAAGACCGGTATGGGACAGACATGCTCCCTTCTGCTCTTGGCGTGCTTTGAGAAGCGGGAGTCTCCTCTGGCACCTCGCTTCCTAGGAGACAGGACATTTGTGATGTGGTCCTTGGACGCACCGTCTAGGTTCTCGAAGGACGTGGTTGTGTTTGGGCTCCGTGAGGGCTGGGCCCAGGACAGGACGGTGCAGGGGGCAGAGGTGTGCACTCCGTGCTGAGGTGTGTCCCAGAGAGATGTGAGCGTGAGGTGGGGACTCGCTGGGGTCTGGCAAAGATAAAAGTCAAGTGGTGCAGTGGGTTCATGGTTAGGTTTTTACTCTCTTTTTCATTATTTTCCTCACTGGTTGCAGTGGTGTCTCCATTTTGACTGAAACGTTGATTCGGGAATTAGGCACGAATTAGAGAAGTTGCACGTTTGTCACGTTCAGTATTCTGAGGATGGTGCTGGCTTGCTTCCTACCTTGTGTTGCTTCGTAGCTTATGAGAAAATATGTGCTGTTCCCTTAAATGAAATGCTTGCTTCTGATTTGTTTCCTGGTTTAGAACATTAGTTGTGGTTTGCTCTGGATGTGCGTTTGTCTTTGGATTTTCTTTTTACATCCTGACTTTTGCAATCCAATTGAATATAGTTGAGTGTGAGTGTGTAATGCACACGCATGGATCTCAAACTACTTACTTAGCTCTGAGTTGGAAATGGAAACTCGCCACGCCCTGGTGATAAATGCCGCCTGTGGTGTCCCAGAGTTTTCTTCCAGGGAGATAAAAAGAACATTTGTGAAAGGAAAACTACGAATGTAGTGCTTTTTCTCTCTGGAGAGGCAGACCGGCCTGGAATTGAGAGGCTGAGGTAGCAGGACAGAACTATCTAGAACCTTCCATGTCTTTTGTTCCCAGCCTCAGGAGGAGCCTGGGAGGACTTACTGAAAGTTAAGTAAGAATCAAATAAAATTTGGAATACCAGATTTGTGAGGCAGGTTAAAGAAGATGGCATCTTACCCTAGAAGAAATCAAGCATCATTGAATGTCCCTTATCTTCTAACGATTTAAAGGGGGAGAGGAGGTCACGACTCAGCACACTGTGAGCTGGGTGCTCTGGGTGATAAGTGCCGTGAGAGGCCCTGTTGCTTCGGGGTGAGGGGTCCTCACGGAACGGGGACGGAACTAGCTGGCAGGAGCCCCCGGGGGACTCCCGGCAGGCGTGTGTCCGCCTGAGTACAGGGGTGAAAGCTTGGGCTAGGGCGGGCATGGGCGTCCCTAGGTAGGGCGGCTCTAGGTAAATGCAAGAGTGCCTTTGGAAGCGTTTGCAAAGCCCTCTTTTGTTCTAGAATTTCATTTACCACAGGATTTTTTTTTTCTCATAGCAGATGAATTTCCCTGTTTGCCAAAGCAAGTGGCTTGGATCCTGGCCACAAGCAAGGTGTTCATGTATCCAGAGCTGCTTCCGGTGTGTTCCCTGAAGGCGAAGAATCCCCAGGATAAGATTTTCTTCACGAAGGCTGAGGACAAGTAAGAGATCCCTGCGGGGGAACAAATGCACAGAGTGACCCGAGGGGACCTGGTCATGTTTGCGCTCAGGGGAAGGAGGGTGTGTCGCCTTACATGAACGGACAGCGGCATCGCCAGCCAGTTTGCTGCTGCAGTGCCAGACGCTGCTCTTTCTGGGGGACAGTGCACGTTTTTGAAACATTTTTAACCTATGTTTTGTTTTTGATTTATTGTAAAAAACCAAGGTCATAGTACTGGTAGAGGAAATTTTTCAAAGGAAAAAAATTAAAGAATTAAAAAAAATGTTAATTTATTTTTGAGAGAGAGAGAGAATCAGAGCATGAGCAGGGGTGGGGCAGAAAGAGAGGGAGACAGAATCCCTCTGAGCTGTCAGCACAGAGCCTGATGTGGGCTTGAACTCAGAAAGAGATCATGACCTGAGCCGAAGTTGGACGCTTAACCGACTGAGCAAACCAGATGCCCTAAAGGAAAAACATTTTTTATCCATTATCCTAACCATCCTAAGACAATGATCTTCCTTTCCTGCCCTGCCCTTTTTCCCTCCTTCCTTCCTTCCAAGTAAACTCTGCACCCACGGTGAGGCTTGAACTCTCAGCCCCGAGGTTGAGGGTCACATGTTCTACCCACTTAGCCAGCAGGCACCTCCAGTGATTTTTAAACTTTTTGCATTTTTCATATAATTTTTATTGTCAATTTAAGTATAATTTTTTTTTAAATTGAATCCCTTTAAATTGTTCTGTGCTGTCACAGCATCTTTTCCTTTTGTTTCTGTGTGTCTCTTAAAGTGATATTAAGTGGCCTCACCATAGTCCTTTTATTTGCCAGTGTTTTCTCTCCTCTCTTGTTTGGCTGCTGTAGTGAGGCTTCCCCAAGGATCTTCCTCAAGGATCCTTGTGCCTAAAGCTTTTGAAAGTCTTTTGAGTTTACCCCTTTGGGCAGATTCCCAAGAGTGAGATTATTTGGCAGAGGTTATGAACGTTTTCATGGCTTTTGATTTGTACTGCCCCGCGGCCATAGTGGCCTGCGAGATGCAGGGACCCGCAGCTGAAGGGGGCGTGTTGGGAGGCAGTTGGTGCTGATTGAATGTCACACACAGTGCCCGTGTCCATCTCAGAGTTCTCTGAGTGCCGTTCTCCTTCCTCTGAACTGGGCGGGTCTTCGTCAGAGCACTTACCAGCTCTCAGGAAACACCTGCCGTTCTGTGCTGAGCCGCTGTTGACTGCACAAGAACGAGGTGTGGAAATGGTGTGCGGTCACGCTGTGGGGCTCTCTGGGGAGTGCACGGGCCACAGAACGCAGTGAGGCGAGACTCCGGCGCTCGCCCCTCTCAGTTTGCTGGCTCTAGGGCTGAAGCACTTCGAAGGGACCAAGTTTCCGAAGCTGCTGATCAGCAAGTACCTCCTCACCTGCAAGACTGCCCACCAGCTGGCCGTGCGGATCAAGAACCTCAACATGAACCGAGCGCCTGACAACATCATCAAAGTGAGTGCCGTGGGGACCCCGCCCGGCTCCCCCCGCCCGAGCTGCCCGTCCTCCCCTCTGCAGGCCGTCTTCCTCCTTGGTGGGTGTCTCTACTAACAAGAAAAGTATCTCGTCTCTTAATATAGTCTTCCACTTCCTGCTTCCCGCTAGCTGCTCATTGTCTTTGGCTCCAGCCTTCTTGAAAGGGTGAAAAACATTCCACTGTATCCTTGTCCTTGGCTCTTTTTGTGTAGAGATTTCCATCAAGGTTAAAAGAATATATTTTATAAAAGGTTCACAAGAGCTTTGAAGACTCAAAAATTGTTCTGTGAGGCTGATCATGACAAATGACATTGTCCCCTCTGTCCTCTCTGTTTTCTGCTGTTGTCTGCTGAGGTTTTCGGGGTGGCATGTCCACCTCTGTATCTGGGTGGCATGCCGGCCATTGCTGCTGCTTGATGTTTGTATTTAGGTGTCACTTAGGAAAGCACAAGCAGGATGGCGAAGACACAGTCCTCCCCCCTCCCTGCACTACAGCCCCACGGTCACCATGGTGTCTCCTGTCATCCGGATTTCCCAGGGGAACACGGTTTTGGCTTGATCATGTTCTGGGCTCACATTACACCACGAGAGTGTGCCGTGAACAGTCCTCAGCGTCACGGGCTCCCTCTCACGGGCGCGTGTTAGCTGTCCAGCGCCGGAGTCGTCCGTGGTTTCCGACTCTGTCTGAGTGTGTTCACAGCTGGACCCCCCGTCGTGGACTCCGCTGCCGCTCGTCCCTGTGCACGGGTTTCCCTTGCCTTGTTGCACAGGGTTGTCTTGGGCTGTTTCTCCCCCATCGTTACCTGTGTGTGTCCTCCTGGTCCCCGAACCCACATCCATTTTGTCTGCTTTACTGCCCTGTCCTGGTGGAGCACAGCCTGGTAGTAATCTGGGGGAAAACGCTAGAGAAATGGGTGTTTTCATTTAAGCTGTCCGTATTCCCAGTATCCATGCTCCGCGGGTGGGTCCGAAGTCCGTGGCCTGGGGTAGCTGCCGTGCTCCGTACTTGGTGTGTGTGCAGTGCTGTCGCTGTGACACAAGGTCTGGCCGTTGGGAGAACCTGGGGGGAAGCTACTTTAGAGCGTTCTGTTTGTGCAGCTTTTTTTTTTTTTTTAATAGTTTTTATTTATTTTTGAGAGACAGAGAGAGAGCGTGCGAGCAGGGGAGGGTCAGGGAGAGAGGGAGATACAGAAACTGAAGCAGCCTCCAGGCTCTGAGCTAGGTGTCAGCACAGAGCCCGATGCGGGGCTCGAACCCACAAACCGTGAGATCATGACCTGAGCCGAAGCCGGACGCTTAACCGACTGAGCCACCCAGGCGCCCGTTTGTGCAGCTTTTTATGCGCCTATAATTATTTAAAATAAGTTTAGAAATACATCCCTTTTCTACTCTCTGTCTTCAGTACGTCTGGGATTTGAGGTTGGAAACAATGTTGTGTTCCAGTGGGCGTAAACAGTGAGAGCGAGCGCGGGGGCTCAAGCCGGGGAAGAGCTGTGGGAGAGGACCCCGAGCAGCCCCACCTCACCGACCATGAGGACGTGATTGGAGCCGAGATCAAGAGGCAGGCACTTAACTGCCACCAGGCCCCCCAAAGTTGAAAATAACTATTCTTAGAAATTTTAAGTGTTGGGGTGCCTGGGTGGCTTAGTTGGTAAGACGGATGCCTGATGTGGGTCTGGTGGCATTAGTTCTGCAATGACTGGGCAGCCCCACCGTCAGCCTGTCCGCGCCTGGCCTCCCCGCAGCCATCTCCTGCTGTCTTCACAGTACTCCGTCTTCTCTTGTGCTTTCTGGAGTGTTACTTCAGGTTTTTCTTTTCATTTCCTTGTGACCTTTCTCTTTATTTTTGCTGTTATGTTTTTCATTTCTAATAGCTTTTTTTTGGTTCATTGAATAGGGTTTTTTTTGTTGTCATTCATTGAACAGTTTTAATGGCGAATGGAAAAGGGCGTGTGGGAGGCAGGGCAGGTCGGAGGCTGGGCCTGTCTCTGGAGGCCTCAGTCCCACGGCTGCTGCTGGGCCTGGGGGAGGCCACCTTCCGGATACACCACATGGGGGGATTTGGGTGTCACTGCCCTCGTCTTCACCCAGTTCTGCTTCCAGCTTTCCCCCCACTTCTAGAGGGTTTTCTCACACATCTGTCTAGCTGGCCCTTAAACTTCTGTCCACGTGGGATCTGGCTCTTCGTTTCCCTGCGTCTCTCCTCCGTCCGCTTCTTTGCTTTGGTGACTGTGTTGCTTTTACCTTTTCTTCCGTCCACTCTCCGTATAGGCTTCTGCCTAACCATACCTCCCTTCTCTTTTCATGGGTGTCTCAGAAGGATCAAAGCCAGACGGGTTGTTTAATCTGTTTTAAGAGTAACTTTCTCCTTAACTGGGTAACCGCTGCAAGTTACCATCTGCCCCGCAGGACCTCGGCGCATCCCCCTGTTGGCTACCCAGGGGCCGAGTTCTGGCTCTGCTCCTTGTGGCTGTCCCGCTGACCCTTCAGGGCGCTCACTTCTGCAGCCCCTCTTGTTCTCACCGCGGCTCCTTCACCAAGTCCTCCTGACCCGCTCTCCCCCCGTGTCTGTCTCACAGAGTCCTTGCAGTCCATGGGCCCGTCCGTGTTCGTGTGCGTGGGTCTCCTCAGGGTCCTTGGTCTGTCTCTTCGGTCTGGACTTTTCTCCCAAGTGGCTGCTGATGTCGCCAACTGTTGCCAGGAAGTCTCTCTGTTGCCTCGTTGACTCCTCAGTCTGAACTGTGCCCCTGTGCACCTTCCAGACATTTCCACCAACCGCTACCACCAGCACACACCACCCCTCACCAGCAGACCCCCTGTGCACACAGCACTCGGCCCCTGCTGTGATGGGCTCCATCTGGCTGTTGTCTCAGCCCATGCCTCTGCGAGTTCTCCTTGGCCCCCCTCCCCCACCCCCAGTGTGGTCATGTCCACATGCTGGCGTGTCACCAGGTCCTCTGTGGTCTTAGCTGCTTCCTCCCCTGCTGCTCACTGGCTTAGTGTTGGCTTGGTGACACCGTGAGGAACACGCGAGTTTCCAGCGGGGGTTCCTGATTCTGGCTCCATTTATTGTGTCCCTCACGTTGCTGCCATAGCCACGCCCAGATAACCCTTCCAGACACAGGTCAGACTGCCTGGTGCGGCAGGGAAGGCCCATCTGGTCTTCCCTCCGACCCGTGTCTGAACGTCTCTCCATCTTCCTTTGTTGCTGCCAGACCAGTCTCCTGCAGTTCCTTACGCGTGTTCAAGACTGGGGGCCAGAAGTCTGCTCTGCCTCCACCCCATCCCTCCCTCCCTCGCTCGCACAGCAAACTCTATGCCGGGAAGATTCATATGTAGTTGCACCTGCCCCAGAAATACCCTTATTTTTCAAATTTCAGATGTGTTATTCTCTTGTGCACATCTTTGTACTTTTTTTTTTTTTTTTACAGAAAATGTCATTGTTGACCTCTTTGACCGTCTCTCCCACTGGTCTGTTCGCTCCTTGGGGGCACGAATGGCTCCTCTTAGTTGTAGCTCGGCCCGCAGCCCAGATGTTGCTTGGATGGCTGCTTACCGCCCGCGTGAGCTCGCTGCCCACTGTCTCCATCTCTCTGCTGCTTTCGCCTCCTGTCTGGTGGCCTTCGCGTTGTTAACTTCCTTCACAGGACGCGTCCGTGTCTCCCGGGCGAGGGCCGAGGCGCTGCCGTGACGGGTCCGGTGTCCCGGGCGAGGGCCGAGGCGCTGCCGTGACGGGTCCG
>PISW01007676.1:63014-85608 GCA_004023785.1 Mungos mungo
CTCCTTGCCCTCCCCCGGGTGGCTCTGCAGCCTTTGAAAAGTGGGTCAGATGAGTTTCTAGAGGGTGTGATTGGAACATAGTCTTTGTAGAAATTTGCTGTCCTGCGGAATCCTTAGGAAGATTTCTGGAGACTGGGGAAGGCCCCTCACCCCCGGGAAGCGCTGTTCGTTTTGCCGGATTCTGACGTGTGCTGGACCAGGGTGTTCTTGTTCCCGACAGGCCAGCCTGCCGTCCATCCAGGAGGAGCTGTGGCGCAGAGCTGACGGCGCCGGAGGGCTGGGCGGCGTCCCGGGAGCCGCCGAGGCCAGCTCAGAGCCAGGCCTGGGGACAGGCGGCTCAGAACCGGGGAGCGAAACTCCGTACCCGCTGCTGTTGCCCAAGGGTGTGGTCCTGACACTGAAGCCAGTTGCCAGCTGTTTTTCCAGGAAGGCCTGGAGACAGAAGCGGCAGTCCGCCCTGAAGCCCCTCCTAAAGCCCCTCCTAATCAGGCCCAGCCCCTCCCTCCCGCCTGGCTCCACCCCCGGGAAAACGCCTGCGAGGTCCGCCCCGACCGAAGCCCCTCGGAGCAAAATGGTGGTCCGGCTTCCTCCCGTGATCCAGCCAGCCGCTGTCGGACAGCCGGTGCCAGGTGTCCCTCCGCCAGGAGGCCCTGGCAGGGACAGTTTTGAGTCTCCGTTGGCACTGCCTCCCATGACCCCTGAGGGCAGGACTGCCTTCCCTCCGTCTGAGCCCCGGACCGTGCTCCCCTCTGCCCCCGTGCCCAAGGTGATGCTGCCCTCGCTGGCCCCTTCTAAGTTTCGAAAGCCGTGTGCAAGGCCGAGAGCCTCAAAGAGAAAGGGGGCCAAGGCCTCTCTGTGTCTGGAGCCAGCCTCCCTCATCCACCCTGTACCCGTTATCTTCACCGTGCCCGCCGCCACAGTCAAGGTGGTGAGCCTCGGCAGTGGCTGCAACGTGATCCAGCCCGTCAGCGCGGCCGTGGCCCAGAGCCCCCAGGCCATCCCCATCACCACCCTCCTGGTGAACCCCACTTCCTTCCCCTGCCCGCTGAGCCAGCCCCTGGTGGCCTCCTCTCTCCCACCCCTGATTGTCTCCGGCAATTCTGTGAGTCTTCCTGTCCCTGCCGCCTCTGAAGATAAGGCCCAAGTGAGTGTGGACGTCGGTTGTCAGTCAGCTGAAGGGAAAAATACCTTTCAAGGCCTGGAACCCAAGTTAGAACCCCAGGAACTGTCTCCTCTCTGTGCCCCTGTCTTCCCCAAAGAGGAGGACAGCCCGGGGCCACCAGCAGCAGCCTGCGCGTGCCAGGAAGAGCGGCCAGAGAGCCTCGCCTGTGACTGGACTCTGGTGAAAGTGGAGGACGAGGGGCAAGGTCTGGAGCTGCCGCCTCCAGGCTCCGGAGAGCCTCTCAGCGCAACCCCTGGGGACATGCAGAAGGCCATCAAGATGGAGCCCACAGACCCCGGGGAGGACACCTGTGAGGACAGCAGGGAAGGACGTTCTGGGGGATCGGATGCCGGCTTCCCAGGGGAGGAGCCCCGGGAGTCGAGGCTGCCGCCCGCCTCACAGCAGCAGGAGGACGACAGAAGTCCACCCGCTAGGGCCTCTCCGCCTTCTCGGGGTGAGGGACGCTTGGGCCCCATGAGCAAAGGCTCGCCAAAGCCCCCTTCGTCCTGTGCCGAGGCTGACGCAGCGCGCAGCAGCCCCCCGGGGACGTCTGAGGCCCTGGCCAGTGCCGACAGCCAGACGGCCGGGACTCCGGGCGGGACGGACGCCGGGGTGGGAAAGGACGGGCCGGAGGAGGAGGAGGAGGACGACTTCGACGATCTCACCCAGGATGAGGAGGACGAGATGTCCTCAGCCTCTGAGGAGTCTGTGCTGTCTGTCCCGGAGCTCCAGGTGAGAGCCGGGGAATGTTCTCGAGTGTCCTGTGGCCTTCCTCTGCTGATAGGCTACTTACTTGCCTGCTGCATTTAGATAGTCCCGCCTCTGGTTGTTTGACCCTTGAAAACGCTGTGAGACGCCATTTGGAGGGTGGGGACGAGAGGAGAGGAATGGGTGAACTTTTACTCAGGTGGTAGGCTCGGCACAGTCCCTCGCCCGCCAGAGTGAATCACCTGCACGCAGTTAAAACAGCTCCCCGTGTCGGTCCTGAGTGTGGGCCCCGCAGCAGAGAGTGTCCTCAGGGTGGGGGGCACCTCTCAGAACAAGGCGGCTTCCCCCACCTGCCACCAGGCTCCAAGCACAGCTCCCTCTGGGGGCCGACTCACATTGGGCCCCGGCGGTCCTGAGCGAGGCGATGCCAGCCCTGGGGAAACTCTTGGGGTGGGTTGCAGGAGACCATGGAGAAGCTGACCTGGCTGGCCTCTGAGCGGCGCGCGGGCCGGGAGGCTGAGTCCGAGGAGGAGAACTCCCAAGAGGAGAACTCGGAGCCGGAGGAGGAGGAGGAGGAGGAGGTCGAAGGGATGGAGAGCCTGCAGAAGGAGGATGAGATGACGGACGAGGCCCCCGGGGGCACTGCCGAGAAGCTGCCGGCCACCTTCGCCTCCCCCGGGACTGCGCCCGAGGTGGGGGCCGGAGGCGCCCCGCCAGGTAAGCGTGCGTACGCGTGCGGCCCAGCTGGCCTCCTGTCTGCCTGGCGCGCAGAACAGTGTAGAAACCCAGTGTCATCTTCCTGAGGAAATCCTGTGCCACCCCCCCGCCTTCTCCCTTCCCCCAGACACATTTTCCTGGTGCCTGTGCTGAGTTGTACCAGCTGCTAGCTTTGGTACCAAGTGCCTCCCAGACCCAGAGCAGGGCGAGGGCAGGGGTGTCGTGAGTGGGGACGGGGTGTGTGTCTCTGAGCCCCTCCTAGACATCCCCCAGCAGGGGCAGGAAAGTGGCCAGCAGGGTCATCGAGCACGGGCTTTGCATCTTCCAGGAGAGGCCAGCCGGGCTGCAGGGAAGGGCCGGGGCGGGCAGCGCTCGCGAGGCCGGCGGGGAGGCCGGGCCCGGGCCAGCAAGGACGCCGCCAAGCTGCTGCTGCTGTACGACGAGGACATCCTAGAGCGGGACCCCCTCCGAGAGCAGAAGGACCTGGCCTTCGCTCAGGCCTACCTGACCAGGGTACGCAGACGCTGCCCCCGTCCGCCCGGCCCCCGGGGGGCAGCGAGAGGGGCCTCAGGGGCTCCCTGACCCGCAGCTTGTGTCCATCCCTGAGCGTCACCCCTCTGTTGTTCAGAAAGTGGGAAAAGGTAGATCCATCGTCATGAGGGGGCTTCACCGTGTTGGCTGAACAGGGCCTTTCCTGGGGCCTTGGCTTGAGAAGACAGACTTGGGCCTCGGCCGCCGGGCAGCTCTCAGGGACGCACCTACATCTCCAGAGACACGAACCGGTCCTGGCTGTTGGCTTGTGTCCTGGTCTCATTCTCCTGAGCGCAGCCATTTAGTCCCCCGAGCAAGGGGCCGTGCTCACAGTGCTAGCCCTGCCTCCTCTTCCTGGCTTCTGTGTTATTTACCCTTAGTCGATGTCAGGCGGAAGCGCACGCCCCGGGCTCCTGCTCTGTTCCAGCGTGCAGCTGACATCCGGAAGGACAGGGCAGGGCTGTGTGCTCCAGAGAAGCTGCTGGTCTCGTGGGCCGGCTCTGGGGTGTGGACGCCCGCCACTTGCGAGAGCTGGGCCTTGCTCGGTGCTGTGACCGCCACCGACAGTGCTGGGGACCTGTGCTCCTTGGCCCACGCTGCTGTCTGGTGTGGGCGCCCCAGACGGAGCGCTGACACTGGCGCGTCCTGCGTGCAGGTGCGAGAAGCCCTACGGCACGCCCCCGGCAAGTACGAGGACTTCCTGCAGGTCATCTACGAGTTCGAGTCGAGTGCGCAGAGGCAGACGGCCGTGGACCTGTACAGAAGCCTGCAGCTCCTGCTCCAGGACTGGCCTCAGCTGCTCAAGGACTTTGCTGCTTTCCTGCTGCCTGAGCAGGCTCTGGCCTGTGGACTGGTAAGTGCTGGGGTCCCTGGGGGCGGGCGCTGCCGGGCAGCGTTCACGGACAGTGTTCCCGACCGACGGCCCCCGGTCAGGTGGCCCTGCCCGGCCCAGAGCCCTCCTCTTTCCAAGGGGTGATCTTCCGAGCCCCTGTTCTCCCCTTTTCTTTACGTGGGCCGTGTGGGGTCACGCCTGAGCTCGCCCTCACGGGCCTCCGTAAGTCACGGCCCTCTGCTCCCCACTGTTGGAAGACAGGCATCCATTCAAAAGACTGTCGGGCAGAGTTGTAGGTGCTGGGAGTGCGGGCCTTACAGAAGGGTGACATCCTTGCCCACATGGGGCGTCCGCTGTCCTGGGGGGGTCAGGTGATAAGCGCTGAAATGTATGTAGTGAGTAGACGCAAGGATCCTCGAGCCGACAGTAACAGCGAGCGTTCGTGGGTCTTCCCGGCGATGAGGGCGTACGGGGTGTCGGGAGCGAGGGCTTTAGGCGGAAGGTGGGGGGCCACGGCTGCCACATAAGGGGACATCTGAAGTTTTGGAGAAAGTGTAATCGTGAGGGAATAACTTAGTAGTACTCGGTGTCTGTCGTGATCGAGAGGCAGCGGAACAAGCAGTACGAAATGACTCTGACAGGCTTGCGTGGTCACATGGTGTGTGGGGTGGTTTTTGTTTTTTAAGTCTATTTATTTTGAGGGGGGACACAGACACAGACAACGAGTGGGGGAGGGGCAGAGAGGGAGAGAGGATCAAGGCAGGCTCTGTGTTGTCAGCACAGAGCCCGATGTGGGGCTGGAACTCATGAACTGTGAGATCGTGACCCGGACCAAAGTTGGACACTTAACCGACGGAGCCCCCCCGCTGCCCTGATTACGGGGTGACTGCGCACCCTGGTGGCTTCTCTTCCCCTGGGGCGCCGAGGCACAGGCAGCGCTCAGGTGTGGAGTCGTGGTACCCCGGCCCTGAGCATGTGACTCCACAGTGCATGGCACCCGCTCCCTGATTCTCACGGCCCTTGGGTCTGTTCACGTCCCAGGGCTCATGGGTGGAAGCCTGGCTCCTTTGACATATAGATATATACACACATGTGTTTTAACGTTTGCTTTTGGGAGAGAGTGAGGAGGGGTGGGGCGGGGATCTGAAGCAGGTTCCGAGCTGTCAGCAATAGCCCGATGTGGGGCTCAAGCTCACCAACCACAAGATGGTGAGCTGAAGTCAGATGCCCAACCAACTAAGCCAGCGGGCGCTCCAGACTCCGGGTCTCACAGTGGGTCTCTGGCGTTAGAGGCAGGCCGTCAGCCCCGGCCGCGTCCCCTGTCCTCTGTCAGAGCACTGCCGCCTGCTCAGCGGCGCAGGGCCTGTCTCGCCTTCTCGCCCCTCTGGTAGTTTGAGGAGCAGCAGGCTTTCGAGAAGAGCCGGAAGTTTCTGCGGCAGCTGGAGATCTGCTTCGCGGAGAACCCCTCCCATCACCAGAAGATCATCAAGGTCCTGCAGGGCTGCGCCGACTGCCTGCCCCAGGAGATCACCGAGGTGTCCCCCCACCCTGCCTCCTGCCCCTGTGCACTTGCGCCTCTGGCCAGCCCCTGACCCGCCCCCTGTTCTCTGGCTTCCGGGCACCGTGGACGTCCTGGAGGGACGGGAAAGACGAGGACTTTGTCGGCTTTTCTGAAGCCTGAGCTCCTGGAATAGGGGGTGCCTGTGCCCTGAAACCAGAGCCTCCCTGCTCTTGCCATGTCAGGGTCCCCTCAGTGCCCTGGGGGGGAGGAGCAGGGAGCAGGGGACACTGCCAGAGCTGGGGGTGAGAGAGTGTCGTCATCAGGGTCACATGTACTGGGAGCACCACGCCAGCACAGGCACTCCAGCGGGGGCAGGGGGTGAAGACTCCCAAGTTATCAGGCTCCTGTGTGTCCCTCAGGGCAGTGGGGGAGCGGGCTGTGGAAGTTTCTGGGATCGGTGTGGGAGGGCAGTCTGGAGAAACCCTGGGGATGTGTCTGTCCCTTGACACTCTCCCCAGCTCAAGACACAGATGTGGCAGCTCCTCAAAGGCCACGACCACCTGCAAGACGAGTTCTCCGTATTCTTTGATCACCTGCGCCCCACGGCCAGCCGGCTGGGCGACTTCGAAGAGATCCACTGGACAGAGGAGAAGGAGTACGAGGTGTGGGGCCCGGGCCGCGGGGCCGGGGCGGGCGGGCGGGCGAGGGGTGCCTGCCCAGGGTCTGTGTTGAGCGGCACCCACTCCCCCCCAGTTTGACGGCTTTGAAGAAGTGGCCCTGCCCGATGCAGAAGAGGAGGAGGAGCCACCCAAGGTGCCCCCGGCCTCAAAGAGCAAGAGAAGAAAAGAGATCGGGGCCCAAAGTCACGACAAGGTACCAGATTGTCGGGCATGGCCTGCAGTTTTGTGCATGTGTCTCTGGCTCGGTGTCGAGGTCAGGCCGCGGGGCCCCCAGGGGGACGAGCGTGGATGCTGAGTCCCCCCGCCCCCACGGCCACCCCATTAGGAGGGTGTTTCCTCTCTTCTCTCGCTCAGAGCTATTTCTCTTGGGTCTTAACTCCTTCCTTTCTGTTGGCGCGAAGACACAGAAGTGAGCCCCACTTTGGCAGCACTGGTGACGAAGTCCAGGTGGCTCCTAGAAGCACGTACTTGGTCACCCTTTCAGTGACCCTGCAGCAGCCCCACAGTTTTACGGAGGCAGAAACAAGACGGACACGGCCAGGCCGTCGCCAGGGCCTCGCATCCATAAGTGGCCCTGCTGGGGCGCGAGCAGGTCTGCGCAGGCCCCTGCGCTCTGCTGCTCTCTAGCGGGGAGGCCTCTTCCCTGGGCGTCTTCTATTCTTCCTTGCAGAAAACAGCTTCTTAGTAGCTGGGTGACCTCGGGCAACTTAGTTAATCTGTTTCAGTCTCAGTATTGCCAGTTGGGATAATAACTTGCGTCTGGGTTTATCGAACAGAGTGTCCCATGGGGGCCTCCAAAAACACAAAGAAAGCCCCCTTCAAGCAGGCTGGGAGGGGGCAGAGCTCAAGGCGCCGGGAGGCAGGAGCAAAGGTGGTCGAGTTGGGACATCACCCCTTGTTATGGAGCTTTCCTGGACTTTGTCTCAGATTGTATGTGACTTTAGTATTTCTCGAAACATCTGGGCCACCGGGAGATGTCTGTCTGGTCATGGAAGGGTTGTTTCAGGGATTTAGAATGGGCTGGCACTAAGCGTCCCCAGGCCCAGAGGAGAGCCTGGGGCACATGAAAGAGAAGGCCTGTTTGGACTGCTCACAACTCTGCCGGACACGCTGGGCCGCTAACTGAGCCGGGGTGTCTCCTAGGAGGCCGAGTGGCCAGATGGCACCAGGGACTGTGCCTGTTCCTGCCCCGAGGGAGGCCCCGATCCCAAGCTGAAGAAGAGCAGGAGAAGAGGGTGTGGCCGCTGCAGCAGCCGGGTGAGCCGGGTGACCGAGGGGCGGGCGTCCATGGGGCCTCCCCTTGGGGGCCGAGGTCTGCTCCCGTCCGGGCTCCCAGCCGGGCCTCCCTCGAGGACGGCGTGCACACGATAGGTGTGCACGCGCTCTTCCAGTTAGAACAGTCTTTCACTCACACGGAACAGATTTGCTGTTAAACACAACCCTGTGGACAAGCACCTGGGGGGCTCAGTCGGTTAAACGTCTGATTTCAACTTAGGTCATGATCTCATGGTTTGTGAGTTCCAGCCCCGCCTCAGGCTGTTGACCCTGCAGAGCCTGGAACCTGCTTCAGAGCCTATCTCCCTCTCTCTGCCCCTTCCCTGCATGCTCACGCCCTCTCTTTCTCTTTCTTCCTCTGTCTCAAAAATAAAAAAACCTTAAAAAAAAAAAAGGACAGTCCCGTGGATAAAGCTTTTGGAATGGGATAAAAATCGACTGCTTCAAATATTTATTTCTCAGCTTGCTTGCTTTATTTTAATGAGATACACTTCTGTCAAGAAAACACACCCTCGATGTAACCCTGGGTCTCTAGGGTGGGGTTGGTTGGCAGCAAAGATACAGCGCTCGCTCAGGGAGTGGGTGGTAGAACCAGGTGCCCTCTGAGTGGTTGGAAATTGGGGGGGCAGGTGGACTTGGTGGGCTTGCGGGCATGGGGGCGGGGCTCAGTCACCCTAGATAACGGCAGTTGGGAGACCCCTGACCATGGAGGCTCTTCTGCAGGTCTGTGACGGCAGGGCCTACAAGGGCAAGGAGCCCCACGAGTCGGGCAGCAGCCCCCAGCGGGAGGCCAGCCCTGTACCTGCGGTTAAGGAGGCTGGGCCGGGCAAGAGCCTGCTGGGAGAGGAAGCCCCAGATGAGCGGGAAGGCGTGGAGGCTGCCCCGGACCCACCGGGCAGGGGAGCTGTGCCCGGGCCAGGTGAGGTTCTGCCAGCCTGGCCTCCCTGCCACCTCCATTTCTGTGTCCTTCTTACAAACCTCCAGCAAGAGCGGCTCTGCGCCAGGACAGATAGCCCCCTCTTTTACTAACAAGTCATAGAAGATCCTCCTGCCCAGCCTCAACTTGCTGTGCTGTGGTCTCCGTCCTCCCGAAGATGGGGAGCGCGAAGCCCCCAGACTGCACACTCCTCCCTGTGGACCCTGCTGGTCTGTGCCCCGAAGGCCACAGTCAGGCCTTTATCTTCATCGAAGTGGCTTTAGCCAGCCCCACCTCACTCTGGGAGATCGGGGCCTCATCACAAGAGCCCGCCCGCGCGGCCCTGGGGTAGCTGGGTGTCCTGGGTGTGCCCTGACCCCATGCATGCTCTCAGCTCCTTACTTTCCTCCTCTGCAGGATCGGCGGTGGGGAGCACTCAGGAAGTGACCATTACAGAGCGGCTCACCCTGGAGGACCCCCGGCCCAGCTTGCCAGAGACTGCCCAGCTCCCCTCCAGTCCTGGAGCCGTGCTCTGTGTGGTTAGGAGAAACCAGGCTGAGGCAGCCCCCAGACTTCAGGAGGAGGCCGAGGACCAGGAGGCGGTGGGTGAGCCACAGCCTTCCGTGCTGGCCTGGGATGCTCCGGCAGCTGAGAAGTGGCCCAGAACCGAGGAGAGCGCGGCTTCCTCCCTGAGTCCCGTTTCCTCCAGGACCAGAGACGTGGCGAGGAGGCGCCTGTCTGAGGCCTCCGACGGCCCAGGCAGCTGGTTGCTGTCGGGCAGAGCTGGGGTGAAGACGGCACACAGGATGTCCCCCGTCCCCGAGTCTCCGTCACGAAGGGACACCTCAGAGCCTTCCTCCAAAGCCCCTAGGGGAGGTTTGCCTAAGGACCGTGGGGTGCAGGGCAAGGGCCCAGCAGGTGAGCAGCAGCCGAAAACCACAGAAGCCACGGTCTGTGCCAACAACAGCAAGGTCAGCTCCACTGGGGAGAAGGTGGTGCTGTGGACAAGGTAGGTGGGGGGTGGGGGTGGGGCACGCCGCTGTGTGTTTGGAAACCGTGTGGACACATTCAGTTTGCTAACCAGGCTAATCGTGGCATGTGGGTTCCAGAGAAGCCGACCGTGTGATCCTCACCATGTGCCAGGAGCGGGGGGCACAGCCGCAGACGTTCAGCGTCATCTCCCAGCAGCTGGGGAACAAGACCCCGACCGAGGTGAGTGGCGGAGGTCCTGCCAGAGCTTCGGGCCCCGGGGGTCCAAGCACACGGACTGGCAAGGAGAGGGCGGGCTGGCCAAGCTGGAGACAGGACACCAAGTGTGACCGGACAGGTGGGTCTCCAGGAGGGGCCTGATGCATCAGGGTGGCTGGTGCTGGTGCGAGAGAGGGTGGCGGGCTGTCGAGTAGGAGCCCCACGGACGCTCTTGCAGGCCGGGGCTGGGGCCGTGCGATCCGGGGCCAGACGCTAACAAGCCCTTTGCCTGGAGCGCCCTGGTGCGCGGGGCACGCGGTGCTCCCGGCCTCGCTGCGGCGAAGAGACGCGGCGGCCGCAGGCGGTGCCCGTGCTGCCTTTCCTGCTGCAGGTCTCCCACCGTTTCCGAGAACTCATGCGGCTCTTCCACACGGCGTGCGAGGCCAGCTCCGAGGAGGACGAGGATGCGACCAGCACCAGCAACGCAGACCAGCTGTCCGACCGCGGGGACCTCCTGTCTGAGGAGGAGCTGGACGCGTGACCCTGGGCGCCTGGGCGCGTCATCTGATGGCCCCAAGGGCAGGGCTTGTGCTTGGCTGCACCCCCTGGAGCTCCGGGTGCAGGGCCGGAGGCGTGGGGGCCGAGGATGAGGACAGAGGCCAACAGGGGAGGGATGGCTCTGCCAGCTGACAGCGCATTCCGGGTCTTTCTGAATGTACTCGTGAACAGCATCACGGGAGCGGGCTTGGCTTCCCTCCCCCCTCCCCGCCACCTGGGCCTGACGGCATGTATTTATTGTCCTGTGACCCCATCCCAGTGGTTCTAGGTGTGTTAGATGCTTGAGTTGGTGTAGCCAGTCCCAGAATGCTGAGCTCCTGCACCCGGCAGTTTTTATTGGGCACCAGCTCTGTCCTGCTCGGGGAACGCTAGCCCCCGAGGCCGCCCTCCTGGTAACACTGGGCCAGGCTGCGCAGCTCCTGCAGCGCCTCGTCCAGGTCCGCCTGCTCCACCCCCGCGTCCAGGAAGCTGGCCCAGCGACGCACGTCCAGCTTGCTGAGCTCTGTGGCCAAGTCTCCCAGGGTCCGGTTCAGGGATGAAGAGGAGCAGAGGGCCCCGAGCACTGGGATGCTGTCCACGGCTGCGGAGGGACAGAAAAGGAGGCCTGAGAACCGTGGCTCTTCCCTGGGCTCTGCCGCACGGACTGGACGGGACAGTGAGCTCAGGGGATGGTGCCGTCCCCGCCGTAAACCGCTGCTCCTGAGGAAGGCCACGTCCTCGGCCATCAGGTGAATAAAGGGATGTGTCACTGTGGACTCTGAGAATCTTCATCCAGGAAGGGATAGGGGACCCCTGCCCGTACCTTCATCTCCCACGTACCTGCCCCGGATGGGGGACCTTCTGCAACCAAGCCGTGCCGGCTGAGGCGTGGGGAGAACAGCTGGGGGTACGGGGGGGCCACCGTGCAGGGAGCCAGCAGCAGGTGGGCGGAGCTGGGGGGCAAGAGAGCAGCGGTGAGCGAGGAGCAGAGGGAGGTCTGGGCGCGGGCAGCGGGCAGCGCACTGACCTCCTGACTCCCGGCTGCTGCTGCTGTAAGTACTGGGCCAAGACGTCTTCCCCGGCGGTGCACGCGTGCAGCGGCGATGGCAGAGGGGTCCCCGGGGCCAGCTGGCTGCCAGAAGAGAGCCAAAGCCACCCTTAATGTGTGGGCCGGGAGCTAGGGAGTCTCGTGTTCGCAGGCTAGCAGCCAAAGCAGGAAACTGAGGGTCTTATCTTAAGGGGGGGGAACGTAGGCAGAGTGGGGGATGCCGTAGGAATGCGCAGAGGTGCGCGAGAGACCAGGATGGGAGTCTGAAGGGTGATGGGCTCCTGAGAACCCGCCGCCTCACCTGGTGTGGCACGCTCTGTCCACACCCCTCAGCACCACGGACTGGGCAAAGCAGCGTGCCCCAGAAGGGCTTCCGCATGCAGACAGCGGGGTCCACACGGTGGCCCCTCCCAGCTGCACCAGGGCATCGGGAAGGGACTGGCCGGGGGCCAAGGGGAAGGGAATGGTTGCCCCCGCGGTCACCACCTAAAGAGAAAGGAGAGATCAAGCAGTGGCTTCCTGTCCGCTCTGCCCGGGTCCTGCCTAACGCTGCATACCTTCTTCCCAGAGAAGTTCAGCGTGTCCGCCAGCTGGGCCATGGACACCGGTGCAGAGCGGAGGCGGTACGGGGCAGTGAGCGTGTCCAGGGCTGTGGCCAGGATGGCACCACAGTGGAAGGGTAGAGTGGCCTGTAAAGATACCAAGAAGGGCACTTAGCCTGTAGGGTCTGGAAAGCAGAGTGTGAAGACAGAATCCTAATGGCAGAGACGTCCAGGTGCTTAGGAGAAAGCAAAGGACAGCGTGCTCCAAAGGGGCCATGACATGGCTGAGTTCAAGTGGAGGGTTCAAGAACAGGGCCAGTAGCAGAGAAAGGCTGGGGCCAGAGCTGCAGTCCGGCCAGAGCCTTGAGCCTTACATCATAGCGCAGGTGAGGGAAGGTGACCGGCGGCCCTGGTCGCAGCCCTAGGCCCCCACCCAAGGATAAGGGGCAGACCAGAGAGCTGTGCGCAGACATGTGCACCAGGCCCAACGCTGTGTTCAACACACGATAGACGTTTTTCAGGGGCTCCTGGGGAAAGAAAGAGTGAGTCGTTCTAAGCAGCACTCTCCCGGGCGGTCCTGCCCCCTGCCCCCTGCCCCAGGACCGCTTCAGCCCAGGCTGTCCTCACCCCGTGGCCGGAGGGCCCAGGGAGCAGGCCCCAGCTCGTTACTCCCCGGCCCGAGTACTCGTCTCGCAGCAGCTCCGCGGCCTTCGCGCCCAGCCCAGAGAAGCCGTCGTGCAGGTCGCACAGGATCTGGAAGCCCTGCAAGGAGGCGAGGCGTGGGAGGCCGGCCGGGCGCGGTCCTGCCCGAGTCCGCTGGCCATGCCGCTACCTGCAGGTAGTCACACTCCTCCACGTAGAAGTGCAGCCGGTCCTCCACGTCTTCCAGGTACTGGGGCTCCTTCAGGATGCTCTCGCCTTGGCCGAAAGCCTCCAGACGACCAGCCTCCCTGCCACACATGAGCCCAACCCGGACTTGCAGAGGCCCGACCCCCACCCCACCCCCCACCACCCCGTTTGCAGGGGGCACAGGGAAGGTGGCCTCAAGAGCCTCATCAACACCGGGGGGGAATCCCGTTTCTTGCTTCACCCCCTCCGGGGCCCGCGTACCCATCGTGGTTGTACTTCTGAATCATGCAGATGCTCCGGGGGTGCAGATGGACCCGGAGGAAGTCTGACCAGACTCTGATGCTGCCCTCCGTGGGGACCAGTGGTCTGGGGGCTGCAGCAGTGGTGAGCGGAGCCGGACCTGAAGCGGAGTCCAACGAAACGTTCTTCCCTTTGCGGCTCTGCCCCTGTTCCCCACCCGGTAGCACCCAGAGATGTCTCACCTCTGCCACTGGGAACGGACTTGACTCTCCAGATACCATCACTACTCAGCACTCCCTGGAAGGACGGAGAAAAACCTGCATTTAGTTCCAGGCGGCCTAGAGGCAAACTCTGATGGGTTCTCTGGGTCCTGCTGGCCAGCCCCACAGCCTGCGGTCACTCTTGTCACGCATCCTTGGCAAAGTGCTTCTTCCCCAGATGCCAACACATAGCATTTAAGAGGATCAGGATCCTTTTTTCTGCCCCAGTGGAGGCCACTCCAGCCCTCGAAGTAGAGGCCCTCACCTCAGCACTCAGAACGTCCTGGAGACCAGGGACTTGGGGACAGAGTTCCTCCCTGTGCGTGGTAAGCTTTCCCTGCCTGAAAGAAAACGGATCTCAGTGACAGTTGCTCGTGGTCGTCCAGCTTCCTGTGCGCGGTCCCACTGCGTGTGTCACCCATACCATGCTATTGCTGCGTCCAGCTGTCTGTCCCCGTAGAGTCCACCTTCTTGTTTTAGGGAACTTAGGCTGCCTGTAGGACAAAGAACAAGCCACGTTGGGGCACAGCCTCGCCCCTCCCCACCTCCGGCTAAGCTCCCGCCGCCAAGCTTTCCTGCACACACTCGAGCCGGGGAAATCCCCCCCCATCCCCAGCTTGGGCCCGCACTCTGCGGCCGGAGCAAGGGAGCACCGCCGGCGCCCACAAGAGTGCCACGGTCCGCCGGGTCCCTGCGGCTGCTCGACTCTGCTCCGCACGCCCGGGGGCCCTTGCGCGCTGGCCGCCCCCGGCCGCCGCCTCACCCTTGAGATCCATGAGGATCAGTCTGGGCGTGTAGGTCTCCTGGCCGTGCGGCGTCTGGCCCGTCCGGTACAGGACGTCCGGACACAGCTCTCCCGGCGGCTCCTTGGCACCGGTCGGGGCGCACAGCGCAGCATCCTGCGGGGAGCACAGGGGAAGGCCTGGCCTCAGCGGGGTCGGCTGGAGACCCCGATTGGCCCCGCGGGGGCAGCGCCCGCAGGCCTCACCTGCTGGTTCCACCAGTGCGCTCCCACGAAGCCCGCAAAGTGGCCCAACTGCAGCGTGAGCACCTCCCGGGCCCCGCCCGCCATGCCGCCCGGCTCCGCTGGGCTGCGCAGGCGCGGCGGCCGACTCGCCGCTCGGGGCCGATTGGATCGTCGCCTGGGGGGCGGGGTCTCCGCCCCCGCGCAGCACTGGTCCACACACACACCTCGCCTTCCACGGGGCGAGCGATTCGTCGGGCTTCGGAGGCTCCGCCCACACCCGGGCTAGGCCGGTGGGGACGCCCCCACCCCCGCGGGGGGCGGGGCCCAGCCCGGCCGGAAGTGGCCGGCGCGGGGGCGGTGCCTCCCGTGGCGTGTTCTGGGCGGGGCCTGGCGTCTCGCGTGGGGCCCGGCGGCGGCCGTGCGGAGGAGGCTCCTCCGACCGTGCGGCCCGGCTGGGCTGCCTCTCGGTCACGTCCGGTGAGTGGGGCGCCCTAGGCAGTGTTCTGCGTCGGCCTTTTGTTCGCTATCATCTGGGAAACTTCTCCGTCCTTGCGCCTCCTTGCAGCTCCTTTCGTGGCCCAGTTGCGCGGGCGCGCCGAAGGCGGGCCGGGGTCGCTCCAGCGGGCGGGGCCGAGCCTCCATGTGCCCGCGCAGCTGCGCGCGTCTCCGCGGGGCGCGCACCCGGCGTAGACGCGCACCTGGCGCTGGCGCGGACGCGCGGGGCCGAGGGATGGCTGTGCTGGAGCTTGGTAATAAATAGCACAAACCTGTCTTCTCAAGGTCTTTACCAGCGTGAACCTCCGCCTCCAGTGTCAGAGGGTTGTCAGTTACTGCTCCATAAACCTTTACAAACTGTAGTTCTAATCGCTGGGTTCAATTGCTAACGAGGCTGAGGGCACTTTTTCGTATCCGCCACTTGGGGATTCATTTTTGTGAACTACAAGTTCAAGTTTCTTGCCCGTGTCTCTTTTGGGTTGTCGTATTGATCTGTGGGAGGAAGTACTTTTTTCGGGATACAACCCGTTTGTCAGTTATGTTGTTGAAAGTATTTACTGCCACTGGTAGCTTTCTGACCGCCTTAAGGGAAGTTATTAGAAGAGGTTTTTAGAGTTTTGTTTGTTTTGCTTTGCGAAACAGTTATGTTTATGGAAGTTTTCAAATATTATCAATGCTTTTTATGCTATATTCTGAGCTCTTGACCCTGTTCTGTTGGTCTGTTCCAATTTCACGAGGCAAACACCATGTTTCCAAAAGTGTCTGCAAGAAGACTTTTAAAAACAGGAAGGGGGAGAGTGTTCGGGGTGACCGAACAGCCACTAGTGTAGATGCAATGGTAGAATTTAGGTTTAGATGGCAGGTGTCAACTTAAGACTTTATTCAGATGAATATCATCAATGGATATTAAAAATTTTTGGTGATAATTTGTTGGTAAATGGGAAGGTTTCAGGATTACAAAGTAACACTCCACAGGTAAACTTATGTTGTTAATTACATTGAGAAAACATACTTTTACAATGACGGATGTTAAAATTAACCAAGTCATCAAATTTAGCATCACAGTAATGAAACTGAGTTGATGTGATGTGTGGCCAGTGGAACCCGTCACGCATCTACTGTGTTTGTGCAAGCCTTTAACTGGTATCTGCAAGGACAATTAGACGAGTCCGGAACGTGGGGCAGTCTGCACAGCTGGCTTGGTGTGTTCAACAAAGTCGAGTAACACCACCCCACAACCCCAGAGGCGCTGCTGAAGATGCCAGGACACTGAAGAGATGGTTCACTGCTAACGTATGTGAACATTGATTGGAACCAGGCTTGGCAACGGGGGGGGGGGGGGGCATGAAGATGTAATTTAAGAAGAGCATAATATTAGAGAATAGACGATGGTGTGACAGCGGTATTTTGGTTACACAGGAAAATATCCTATTCATAGGAGAAATGTGGTAACAGACTTGTCTGCAATTTCCTCTCAAATGGTGACCCAAGGAAATAGCCCAGGGCGGGGCTTGAACTCTCAAACTGTGAGATCATGACCTGAGCTGAAGTTGGACGCTTAACCTTAACACTGGAGCCACCCAGGTGCCCCTCTTTTTCATTAATGGGATCTTTTTCAGAATAAAATTTTTTTAATTTCACGAAGTCTAGTTTATCAATGTTTTTCCAATGGACCATATCTTTGGTGTTATTTTTGCCCAATAGGAGGTCATGAAGATTTTGTTCATTTTTATTTATGATCTTAAAAAGTTGTTTTTTACGTTTTATTTTTGAGAGAGTATGAGTGGGGTAGGGGCAGAGAGGGAGACACAGAGGGCAAGCCGAGGAGTAGAGAGAGGGAGGGGCGCCTGGGGGGCTCAGTTGGTTGAGCTTCCGACTTCAGCTCAGGTCATGATCTCACAGATCGTGGGTTCGAGCCCCACGTCGGGCTCTGTGCTGACAGCTCTGAGCCTGGAGCCTGCTTCGGATTTTGTTTTTCTCTCTCTGACCCTTCCCCACTCACACTCTGTGTCTCTTTCTCTCAAAAAATAAATAAAACATTAAAAAAAAAGGGGGGGGGACACAAAATCTGAAGTAGGCTCGGAGCAGTCAGTACAGAGCCTGATGCAGGGCTCGAACTCATGAACTGCAAGATCATAACCTGAGCTGAAGTTCGACACTTAACTGGCTGAGCCACCCAGGCGCCCCTTTGTAGTATAGTGCTGACACTGAGCCCCTGATGCCTTTTGAGTGTCTGCGTAAATCCATGGTCCAAACCCGTGTTTTTTTCCTGTCCGTGACCAGCTGTCCCGGCACAATTTTTGATTTATTCCTCAACAAACCGCTTTCACATCTTTGTTGGAAGTCAGTTGAGCAAGAACACGAGGCTTCTCTCTGGGCTCAGCGTCGCTGTGGCTGTGCCAGGACCGTGCTGTCTTGTTACCGCAGCTTTAGATGATGTTTTGAAAAGAACTGTAAGGCCTCCCAGTTCGCTCACTTTCATTTTTGACTCCAGTTTTTTCTTTTCTGTGTGAACTTTAGTCAGTTGCCGATTTTTGCAAAAGAGCCTGCTGAAGGTTTGATACTGATCGCATTGTGTTCAAGGGGAAGCCTGGGAGAACTGACACCAGGGAGATTTCGGGCCTGTGACCCTGGACCGTCTTCCCACCAGTTTAGGTCCTTTTTAATTTCCTTCAGTAGTAACGCACAGTTCTGGCGTATGATTCTGCAGTGCTTGTTAAAGTTGCCGATGCTTTTTATTCCTGCTCTTTTGAATTTACTTTCTTAATTTCAGTTTTGCACATTTCATTGCCAGAACAGACGCACAGGACTGGTTTTTGTATATTCATCTTGTATTGTTGTGCCCTGTCGGTGTCCAGAGCCTTAAGGGTACGACATCTGGAATTTAGGACAGTTTTCCTTCCTTCCCATCTGGATTCAGTGCAATTGAGCGGTTAAGAGAAACCCTAAGAGACGACTGTGCGGCAGGCTTTGCGTGAGGAGCGCGTCTGTAGTAGCAGGACCGGACAGGGCAGCGCGTGACAAGAGGACTGGGGAAAAAATGAAGCCCACATTCAGCAGATGACAGAGGGATGGACGGAAACTCTTCAGCAGGACCCGTGGGGGGGCAGCCGTCTGACTCCGCCGCCCCGCGCTGGGAGCCGGGCCTCGGCTGCAGGTCCTCGCCTCTCCCGTGTCCGGGCTCTAGCTGCCGTCGTCGGTGGCAGAGGCCAGGGCCTGGGGTTTACCGCAGTGTGGCGGCCCCGTCGCTGGAGCGTGGGACTCTGGACACTGCGGTTGGGAGTTCGAACCCCACACTGGGTGTAGAGTTTATTAAAAATAAAATCTTTAGGGGCGCTTGGGTGGCTTGGTCGGTTAAGTGTCCACCTTCAGCTCAGGTCACGATCCTGCAGTTCGTGTGTTCGAGTCCCATGTTGGGTTCTGTGTTGACAATGCAGAACCTGTCTGGGATTCTCTCAAAATAAATAAATTTTAAAAATGTAAAAACTTAAAAAAGATAAAGTATTAAAAAACTTTTTTTTTCCAAAAATTGAATTTATTTGCTTTGCAGAAAGGGGCAGACAGAGAATCCCAAGCCGGCTCTGCACTGTCAGCACAGAGCCCAGACCCGGGACTTGAACCCACTGACTGTGAGATCATGACCTGAGCCAAAATCAAAGACAATTAACCAAGTGAGCCACCCAGGCGCCCCAAAAGCCTAATTTCTGCATAGTGTTTTACGTCTGGGGTTTGGTAACAGAAGTTGCTTCTAGAGAACGGGAACGAGAGGAGGGAGGCCGGGTTCCTGGAGATCTGTTCCTCTCAGCCTAAACTGTGGGACGCACGCGGGGGCACTGCGGGAGCAGAGGCGGACTGAGGGCGCTGGGTGCCCCCGGCCGCGGGAGAGAGGAGGCAGGGGTGGGGGTGGAGAGCAGGCTGGCACAAAGGGGACGTGACTGAGGTGGCAGCAGGGCGGAGAGGATGCAGAGGAGAGGGCCTTGAGCTGTGGCCTGGACAGATGTGGCCTTGACTGTCCCCGGTGGGGGCGTCAGTCAGGGTTCGGCGGGCAGAGCCACACTAAAGGGGTTTGTCGGGGCTTGGGACCCTTCTGGTGGCCTGCAGGGCACGTGCCCAGGAGAGTGGCTGCGCAGACCGAGGCCGGGTGGGGTGAGGCTCTGCTGCCGACTTGGGGTCCTGGAGAGGGAGGTCCAGCTCTCCAGGGAGACCGTCTCCTGCAAAGCCGAGATCGAAAGGGGAGCAGCCGAGCACGTGTGCCCCTGGCCCCCCCCCCCCCGGGGGCCCTGGGACCTGCTCGCACAGAGGCCGGAACTCCGGAGAGCGGAGTCGGTGGCCAGGCCCCAAGTGCACCGGGAAGTGGCAGCTGGGACTTGAACTTCCCAGACCACCGGCGTGGGCGGGGCAGAGAGCTGCGGAGTCCTCCAGGCCCCCGGGGGTGGCTGTGTAGGTCCATGGTGTGGATCGCCCTCTCCTGAGCCAAGTCAGGTCTGGAAAATAGGACGTCAGGAAATTTCAGTAGGATCTAGTCTCATCAGACCCTTAACCAGCAGAATTCACAGAAATTCAGTGTGGCCAATGGAAGGCTCATTCCATCGTATAAACCTAACACAAGACTTTAAGAAAGGTAATTTATTTTTAAGGGATGGATCCATAATTCTCTGAAATGAGAGAATCACCCTCTACAAGTTTCCAGAACAAGAGGATGTCTTCCCGCCACACAGTCACTCACAGGGGGGCCAGCGGGGAGCGGACGACAGTCCTGCCCAGGCCGTGTGGCCCCCACCCGACGGGGTCCATGAAAGGAAACGTCCGCTGTCGTCCATGCGCCCCGTGGCCGCGGCTCAAAGGTGGGCACACAGGCGCTCCAGCTGCCCGGGGTTTGCGTCGCTCAGGAACAGCAGCTGCTTTTTCCCGTCTTCTGTGTGAGCTGGGGGGGGAGGGGCAGAGGAAGGGGGTCAGACACACACGGCCGAGGTTCTCTCCTGCGACAGTCGTCACCGGCTACGTGACATCTCGAGAGGCCTCGTGCCTCGAGCGCGTCCACCAGTGAACCAGCAGCTTTCTGTCCCGGGTCCTGCGATCCGGCCCCCAGCTCCTCATCAAACCTGCCAACCCCTGAGAACGCTCCCGGGCCGAGCCCCCCAGCCTGCCAGGGGGCAAGGAGGCTGCTCTCGCGCCTCCCTCTCCTGGGAGGAGCCACCCGTCCCGGCTCGCTCTCCGCTACCTCGTGAGCGGCCACCCTCTCCCCTTCCCGCACCCAGAGCGCAGGGCGGGCGAAACCGAGCAGCCGACGGCCTGCGTGCACACAGCCGGTGGAGCAAGGGCGTGCGGTGGTGCTGCCAGCTGGGCGCACGCGCACGCGCACACGGCCGGCCCCGGCCTGGCCGCCTGGCTCCGCGAGCACCTGGTTCCGCACCGACGCGACAAGCTGGGGAAAGACGTCCTGTCTTCTGTAAATTAAACCTTAACCTCCCGCCCCCCCCGCCAGAGAGGAGACAGGATGAAGGGGCAACGATGAATACAGACGACAGGCTGCTGTGACTCCGCGGGGCTCTGTGAGCCTAAACCCCCCGCGTTACCGACCTTTCTCATGCTGAAGCCAGCTGCTCTCCAGGTAATACTGGACACAACTTTCGAACTCCTTCGGGCTGTAGTTGGAGACCAGGATGGGAACAAAAGGGTCCAAGGCGTCGAATCCTTCCTGGAGGAGGAGGACAAAGACACAGGGTCCACAACGTGACGGACGTCCCCTACGGGAGAGGCCGGCAGAGGTCACCTGGACTCGAGCCCGCGGAGGGGAGTCTGGCTCCCTCCCGCCCTCCTAACCGCCTGGGCCGCCCCGCCGGGTGCAGAGGACACGAGGCTTCGGAGCGGGGTTTGCACACGTTCCAATACTTGGTTTTTGCCGTCGTGACTTCAGTAGTCAGCAGCCATTTTGACAGTTCATAAATTCAAAAATGGGAAACAAACTCAATAAGGATGTGGAAAAGGACGCATTAACTGGACCATGAGCTGGATGAATGGGTCAAACTGGATTTCCGATTTCAGACCGAACAGTGACGGGAGGAGGGAAGAAGCGCCACCAAGGCCTGGGGGCCCCGCGGCCGCAGCTTCGTCCTCGCCGAGTCAGGGCCGAGTGGCGGTGCGGCTGCAGCTGGCCGTGACCTCTCACTGCGCTACCCGGAAACACCGAGGGTGCCGGGAGCAGCCTTCCTACTGCTGGAGGTGAGGGTTCCGGATGTGGGAAGGGGGCGGGGACGCTGGGACGCTAGCCCGTATCCATATGAACGCACCATTTTCTAACAGATACAGAAACGGATATAGACCAGTGTGGATGTGTACATACGGACACACGTACACACAGGACATACACGTGTGTGTGTGTGTGTGTGTGTGTGTGTGTGTGTGTGTCTACTTTCAGACTTCTCCGGAAGGCCTGGACGTGATGCCCCAGTAGCCGTGAGCACAACTGGCACTCAGGTCCTGGTACCTAAAATCAAGTCCTCGCTCGAGGTGGGGCGTTGGTCCCGCCCCCTAAAGGAGTATATTTTAAACACTTTCCGTGGAGCAGATTCAATGCACGATGTTGGGCTTGAACTCATGACCCTGAGATTGAGTTGCAAGCTCCGGCACCCCGCCCGCCAGGCACCTTCCAGGCTGCGGCACGTAAATACCGTTCTTGAACATGAATCGGCGCTGCCTGGAGAAACAAGCTAGGACGGGGCTGGGGCAGAGGACACGGAAGACAGGCCAGATCTAGGACAACTCAAGCACCAAAGTCAACAATGACAGTAGAGTTCTGGAGCTCATTAAAGAGGAGTCTACACGCCCACACTGAAAGAAAGAAGGACGGATGGAAAGCTCTGCGTGTGACAGAAAGCCGAAAGCCCAGGGATCCACGTAGAAGACACAAAAGAGCTAGAAAATACCGTTTTGCAAATATCTCCACTCGACTTTGGGGAGAACCACAGACATGCTCAGACCGGGAAGGGAGGCCGTGGGGGCTAACGGCATCTCCCCGGTCTCAAGGCGGGTGTCCCCGTGTTCGTACGTACTCGTCACCGAAGGAAAACAGTCACTGTACTAGCACCCTAGCCACGTGTCCACCGGCACCCCTGGGCCCTGCAGGCGCCTCCGGGTGCCGGCTGCCGTCACACGTCGGCAGGAGACGCCGGCAGCCGAGGCGAAGGCAGGCACTCTTCCACCACACAGATCCAAGATCCAGACAGTCAACAGCAGCGTCCCCCCGTGGAGGGGCCCACAGAGACAAGACAGTCGTGACCCGGGACTCTCTGTGAAGGACGTGGGGTGGCTAGGGAGCAGTGGTCCGTCCAGGCCAGTTTCCTGGTTTTGACGACCGTGCCGCGGTTCTGTATTCAGAATGTCTCTGATTTTAGGAAAAAAGAGGCCTTGTGTCTCAGGTGACTGTCATGTAACTCGGGGAAAATGGAGAAGAAGAAAACAAATACGGTCCAGTGTTAACGTTTAGGAAAGTGGGTGAAGTCATACAGGAGTATGGCTGCTCTCCAAGTCTGTAATTATGTCCGAAAGGAGAAAACAGAGAGAGAGATCTTTAGACAATGTGAGTATCTAAGGGGAACCAGGTTTTCTAATGATTGTACCTTTCCCAGCAGCTCCTGGGGCAGATAGGCCTTCCGTGGCTTGAAGAGGGACCCAGTCTGGCTCAAGGTCAACGCGATGGCGCCTCCATGCTGAAAGGAAGAATAAAAAGCTGAATTAGAAAAAGGTGCAAAAGATAGAAAAACCCATTTTATTTATTTTTTTAAATTTATTTAATTAGAGTGAGCATGCATGGTGGGGGGGAGGGTGAGAGCGGATCACCGCAGGCTCCGCACCCCATGCTGAGCCCAGCTCAGTGCTCGGTGCCGTGAACCGTGTGAGCCACGGCCTGAGCTGAAATCAGGAGTCAGACGCTTAAACAGCTGAGCCGCCCAGGCGCCCCAGGGAAGTGCATTTTAATCCTCCGTAGATTTTTACTGTAGTTACACGGCAACTTAGTAGGTCATCAGTCCTGATTTGGTTCTGCCAGCAAACTGCTACATGGTCTCAAATTTATCGGAATCATTTCTGAAGTCAGTAAGATCCAAGCTCTCAACCACTGCAGAGTAGAAGTACGCCAAGACTTCAG
>PISW01007677.1:0-85403 GCA_004023785.1 Mungos mungo
GACCCCAACCCCAACTTTGAGGAGTTCTTGATCAAGAGCGTCGCGGAGAACCGACACCTGCAGTTCGAGCGCTTCGTGGTGGCTGCGGGGGAGAACATGCAGCAGGTGGCCGATGGCTCCGTGGATGTGGTGGTCTGCACCCTGGTCCTGTGCTCCGTGCAGAGCCAGGAGCGGATCCTCCAGGAGGTGCGCCGAGTGCTGAGGCCGGTGAGTGAGGGGGTGTGAGGAGGACTGGTGAGTGGCAACCACTGTCACCAAGGGAAGTTCTGTCAATTTCAGGTGCATCAGACTTTCAAACATAACAAGTGAAACTGCTAGAGAAGGCACTGTTGAATTTTGTAAAATCCTAGAGTTGGAAAGAAGCTATAAAGGGAAAGACTGATTCTGAATGCACAAAATTGTAAAATGTCGACAGAGGAAAAAAATTACTGTACGCACAGTAAAGTACAAAAACAGAAGTGTTTGCCAGGGATGATAGACAAAAGGTTGACTTGCTTCATATTAAAAGACATTACAAATCAAAAGATCATCAGGATTATTTTTAAACAATGAGAAAAACACAAGAGAAAAATAGGCAGACAGTAGGAATGGAAATATAAATAAAACTAGCCAATTAGATGAGGGGGCCTGGGTGGCTCGGTTAGTTAAGCTTCCCTGGATTTCTACTCAGGTCATGATCTCACAGTTGGTGACACAGAGCCCTTTGGAGGGTCTCCATGCTGACAGTGGGGAGCCTGCTTAGGAGTCTCTCTCTCTCTGCCCCCTTCCCCCTCACTCTCTCTCGCAAAATAAATAAATAATTTTTTAGAAATAACCAATTATAGGGGCAGCTGGGTGACTCACTTAAGCTTCCAACTTTGTCTCAGGTCATGATCTCACATTTCATGGGTTCGAGCCCCAATTCGGACCCTGTGCTGACAGTTCAGAGCCTGGAGCCTGCTTGGGATTCTGTGTCTCCCTCTCTCTCTCTGTTCCTCCCCTGCTCGCACTTTGTCTCTCTGCCTCTCCCTCAAAAATAAAGAATAAAAAAAATTTTTTAATAGCCAATTATATAACAAAAATGCTCAACCTTACATGCAATTAAAGAACAAAATAAAGCCAGATACCCTTTTTACCTATTATACTGTCAGAGGCTTTCAAGGCCGATATTGTGATGTGGTTTTGGGGGGCAGGCATCATACACATTGGGGGAAGTGCCCTCTTTTGAGGGTAATTTGATAATATCAAAGTTTATCAAAATATCTAAAGGTGCACATAGTCCTCTCTCCAATAGTAATTTATCCCATAGTCATTCTGCACAAATATGCAAAAACGTGGCCATATGCAAAGATATTCATTAGGGTATCTGTAATAGCATAAATTGGTAATAACCTACATGTTCATCAATAGGAGGCTATTCAAGTAAATTTTCAGAGTATAGAAGAATTCTATGCATCTGTTAAAAAGAACAAGGAAGAGTTATCTATGTTGATGTGAAAAAAATCCCTAAGAGATAATGTTAAATGAAAAAAAGCAATCAAAGCATAGACCATTAGGAAGAGTATAAGCCCACTGTGTGAGGATATACATATATATGTATTTACACACATACACATATATATGTATATATGTTAAAGGAAATGACAGACAAAAAACTATTAACAGTGGTTACTTCTCAGGAATGGGTTTGGATGCAGGGGAAGAATTACTTTTCATTTTATATTTTTTGGTATCGTTTGGAATTCTTTATACCTGCATGGAATTTTCACCTATTACCTTTATTCTTTATTCTAAACACAGCTGAACATAGATAAGGCATGGCTGTCTCAACATTTGAACTCACCATTCTGGGAGAATAGGATGCTCTGTAATCCCCAGTTTTATTTTCTAGTAGCGGAACTTCCTCAGGGAGAAAAGGATTTGAGATAGGGTTTACAGGCAATGATATAATTCTGTCTCTGGTTCAAGGATAGGCCAGTGTCAAAATAGTAAATGAAAGAGTTCTGCCTCTTATACCCAAATGCTGGGTTCTTGTGTCCTGAGACTGGCCAGGAACTGGGCAAGGTGAAGCAAATGTTTTGCCTACAGCGTTACGCCTACAAAACAAGTGATTCGTTTTATAGCACTCTTAAGAGGATCAGATTCTCGGTAGCCTTCCACTCTCTCCTGAATATAATCAGGAGCTTTATATTGTCATATAACCTTCACAACAGTCCTTTAAAACAGATATTGTCTTCATGTTTTGAGGAAACACACTCAGAGAGGTAAAGAAATTCGCCCAAGGTTACACAGCTAGTACGTCTGACGTCCATTTATTTATTATATATTTTTTAGGGGGGGGGCAGGGTGTGAGTTGGGGAGGGGCAGAGACAAGGGAAGACACAGAACTCAAAGGAGGCTCCAGGCTCCAAGCTGTCAGCGCAGAGCCCGAAGTGGGGCTCAAAGTCACAAACGGTGAGATCATGATCTGAGCCCAAGTTGGATGCTTAACTGACCGAGCCAGCCAGGCGCCCCAGGTCTGACTTCCTTTAATGCAAATATTCTCACTGTTGCACCACAGTGCTCACCACTAGGGCCTTTTTCTCTCTCCAACTTCAACTTTTGTACCACTTTTGCTGGCTGTTCTCCCTCTGCCCATCTGTAAGTACTGGAGTTTCTTTTTTGGCTCTCATTTCACTTATATACAGCCCTGGGGCAGTCTCCTGTGCCCCCAGAGTTTTCAGCTATCATGCATACACAGGTGGTTTCTAAATCTAAATTTCTAGCCCAGATCTTTCGTCCAACTCCAAACCTGCATAACCAGCTATCTACGCAATAGTCACCTGCATGGGTGACAGGCATCTATCTTAGCTGAAACCTGTGTGACCCTTTGGGTACACTGGCCTCCAGGGTCTCCTCCTTTCTCTCCTGTCCTAGCCTATGGATTTTATTTTTTACCCAATCAGGAAATTCCAAGTTTTCCATTCTTGAACACAGGTCTTACACTTACCCATAGAACAGGGGAAACTCCCACCTCTGCTTGGGACAGGCAAGACTAGGGTAGCTAGAGGAGGCTAAGAAGAGTGTGACCGTCACCGCAGGTTTTGGAGGGGATCTGGAGGTCTCTTTCCCCTCACTTCCCGCGGAGGTACAGAGGGAGATGACCTCTGAAAAACCCCTGATAACCTCTACCCTCTACTATGTCTATACGTCACCTACATTCACAGGACTGCCCTAGATGAGAGCAGCAGTGACTTACACATCACATCCACTGAATCAAATACCCAGTGACACAGTGGTACCGTGACTTCAGTAATGTGTTTGATGCTTCAGCGTTTTATTATAATTTTTTTAAAAACACATTTATTCAATGTCATGATCATTTAGCAATTTAGCAATCAACAGCATGGGTGCAAAAAAAAAATCTACATTAAAACCCTTTGTTGGAGGGGTGCCTGCATGGCTCAGTCAGTTAAGTGTTGACTTTGGCTCGGGTCATGGTCTCGTGGTTCATGGGTTCAAGCCCCCGCCCCCCTCCCGTCAGGCTCTGTGCTGTCAGCTCAGAGCCTGGAGCCTGCTTCGGATTCTTTGTCCCCCTCTTTCTCTGCCCCTCCTCTGCTCGCACTCTGTCTCCCTCTTTCTCCAAAACAAACAAGCATTAAAAAAAATTGTTTTTAAATACTTTTGTTTGAATGCTTAAAACTTTCCACTGAACAGAAACTAAAATAACCTGTTATACAATTAGTCACAAATACAGTCCTCGAGTTTTTTGCCCATACTCATGAGTATTGTCTGAAACATGTCTTCTTTGTAGCAGCGAGGCCCTGCCTCCACTGTGCTTGGCTGAGTTCACAAATCTGTTGTAACCTGTAGCTTCCCTGTCACTTCTCTGGCTCTCCTCTCCTGCTAAGCTCTGTTTCCTGGCAGTAACTCAAACCTTCTGCCACTGCCATGGCTACTGCTGCTGCCGGAACCCCCACAGCCACCTTGGTTTCGTGGTTTGGCAAAGTACTGGCTTCCACCACCTCCAAAGTTGCTTCCATCGTTACCAAATCCATTGTAGCCATCCCGCTGCGGCCATATCCACCACCACCACGACTGCCAGCAAAGCCACCTCGCCCACGGAAGTTTCCTCCATACCAAAGTTGTCATTCCCACACAACCACCTCCATGACCATCACCGAAGTTTCCAGAACCACTTCGACCTGTTTGGCTGAAGCACCAGCCATCTCTTGCTTAGGCTTAGATGCAGCTTTCCTTCCTTCACCGTTGTGACCATTCATAGTATGGTATTTTTGAATGACAGTCTTTTCTCCAGAGTCATGGTCATCAACAAACGTCACAAAAGCAAAGCCTCTCTTTTTGCCACCGCCTCAGTAAGTTATGATTTCAATTACTGCAGTTTTCCCACACTGTTCAAAATAACCTTAGATGATGTTCTTCAGTGTCGTCTTTAATGCCACCAACAAAAATCTTTTTCACAGTTAAATGGGCACCAGGTCTTTAAGAATCGTCTCTCAGGACAGCCCTCTTTGGTTCCATAACTCTTCATCCACCTTGCATTGCCTTCAGGGCTGCGTCCACCTCCTCCACGGTGGCATAGTGACCAACCCAAAGCCTCTGGAGCGCTTGGTGTTCGGATCTGTCATTACCACACAGTCCGCGAGCGTTCCCGTCGCTCAAAACGCCTCCTCAGACCCTCGTCGGTTGTTTCAAAGCTCAAACCTCTGATGAGAAGCTTCCGCAGCTGTTCAGGCCCTTTGGGAGACTGACTTAGACAGGATGGTGGTGGGTGGGGAGACTTCAGTGATGCTTACTGGGCGGCATCCCTGGACTGATGCTTCAGTGTTTTAATTCATCGTATCATTTGCATTGGTACAAAAGTGGAAGACATGCTTAGTCTCAGGCCGTGCTGGGTGTGGACTCAGACTCTCCCACAGGTTTGCAAAGCAGAGCCCAAGAACAATTTTCAGAAGAAATTAAAAAAAATGTGTATGTATGTATGTAAGTATGTATGTATTTAAAGTTTTTTTATTTTGAGAGAGAGAGTGACGCACACAGTCCACGCATGAGTAGGGGAGGGGCAGAGAGAGACGGAGACCGAGAATCCCATGCAGGCACCGTGCTGTCAGCACAGAGCCCAGTGCAGGGCTCAAGCCCACTAACTATGAGATCATGACCAGAGCCAAAATCAAGAGTTGGACGCTCAACTGACTGAGCCACCCAGGCACCCCCAAATTTTTGTTTTTAAATAAAAGTTAAAAAAAATGTCATTAAAAGGCAAACAACACACTGGGGGAAACATTTGTAGTATATGTTGTCTTATTATACTAAATGCCCTAAGCGGTAAGAAAAACCCAACACCCTATTAGAAAACTGACAAAGGACATCAACAGACAAATCAGAAGAGAAGAGATCCAAATCACCAATAAGGTTTAGCAAAAGATGTTATATGTACTAAGAATATTAAAGATACAAACATTACTGAAAATGAAATACCATTTTACCCATCAACTTGCCAGGGATTCAGAGGAAAAAAGGATTGTTAAGAGTTTATTAGAAACGGGCACTCATATGCATGGCTAGTATAACGCAGACTCGCTATGGCTCTTCCAGAGGGCAGTTCGGCCACCGGTACCGACGGTTTAAGAAGGCGTGGACTTTGGACTGAGCAGTTCCACTTTTTAGCAAGTTAGTTTTTTGGAAATAATTAGAGTTGGTCACAGAGACGGATAAGGCTATTCACTGCAATAGTATTTATAATCATGAAAAATTGGAAATAACTTCAGCGAGATGGTTAAATAAGACATGGCACCTTCAGCGGTGTGAAATATTGTGTGAAAAGTTTTTAAATGTTTTAGAATAATATTCAAATACATAAATAAAGCAGGTTACAAAATAGAATATACATTCTAATCCTAGTTTTAGGGAAAAAATAGATACATAATACAAAAAATTTTTTTTAAGTTTATTTATTTTGAGAGAGAGTGTGCATGCACAGGAGGAACAGAGAGAAAGAGAGAGAGAGAGAGAGAGAGAGATAGAGAGAGACAGAGAGAGAATCCCAAGCGGAACAGAGAGAAAGAGAAAGAGAAAGAGAGAGAGAGAGAGAGAGAGAGAGACAGAGAGAGAATCCCAAGCGGCTCTTTGCTCTCAGCACAGAGCCCAACATGGGGCTCAATCTGCTAACCATGAGATCATGACCTGAGTCAAAACCAAGAGTCAGATGCTTAACTGACTGAACCACCCAGGTTCCCCACAAAATCTTAACAGTAGTTATCTTGAGATGAGAGAATAGTGGGTATTTTTCTTTTAAAACTGTTTTTACATTTTCTAAAATAAACCTATTGATGAGGCAGGGTTCAGAGTTACCAGCCTCTGGAGCCAGACCACTTAGGTTCAAATAAAACCTGATGTGACATTTGTAAGCTGTGTGAACTGGGGCGAGTTGCTTATTTTCTGTGTGACTCATGTTCCTTATCTGTAAAAATAGGAATGGTAATACTTACCAAATAAGTTTATCGTGAGGATTAAGTGAGTTAACATGGGATAGGCATTAAGGCTCGCACCCCCTGGAAGCAGTAACTGCTTTAGTTTTAGCTACTATTACATATTACTTTTTTAAAAATTTTCTTAACGTTTCTTTATTTTTAAGAGAGAGGAAGAGACAGAGTGTGAGCAGGGGAGGGGCAGAGAGAGAAGGAGACACCACATCTGAAGCAGGCTCCAGGCTCTGAGCTGTCAGCACAGAGCCTGACACGGGGCTTGAACTCACGAACCACAAGATCATGACCTGAGTGGAAGTCAGTCACTTAACCGACTCAGCCACCCAGGCGCCCCTACATATTACTTTTATGATCAGAAAATATGTGTTCATTGCCTTATATTGGCAGCTTTGTTGTGACAGACTATTGGCCAAAATGGTAGCTTTGTAAGTTTTAATTTATCCATGCCTTTTTCATGAAGTTAGCCTCTGGGGCCACTGAAATCGAAGCTTAAATCATCTTAGAAACCTGTTCTTCCAAAAACAAAATCCTGGATTTTTTTTTCCTTTCTCAGGGAGGGGCTTTCTATTTCATGGAACATGTAGCAGCTGAGAGCTCAACTTGGAATTACTTCTGGCAACAAGTCCTGGATCCTGCCTGGTACCTGCTGTTTGATGGGTGCAACCTGACCAGAGAGAGCTGGAAGGCGCTGGAACGGGCGCGCTTCTCTAAACTTGAGCTGCAGCACCTGCAGGCGCCGCTGCCCTGGGAGCTGGTGCGCCCTCACATCTATGGATACGCGGTGAAATAGGGGGGGCAGGGCACCGACAGGTGCAAGGCTCAAATGGCTTAAGGCTGCAGTTTTACATTTACAATACTAATTGGGAGAAAGGACACCTTTTTTTTTTCTTTTTAAAGTAAAGCTGAATTTCCTCCCTCAAAGCTTAGATGATAACCTACTTAGCCATTTTCTTTTGTCTCACAGAGGATCAAAACCAAACCAAAGCAAAACAGGACCCTCCCTTAAAAGGAAACACTGGGCTTTCATAAATGAAGTTTACCATTATCGCCAAACTTTATTCTGTAGCTTCAAAATCCTCCCGGCTGCCTTTTTTGGTCATTTTTTTAATACCATAGAGTTTATAATCCTTTAATGTTTTATTTTTGAGAGACAAAAAGAGAGAGTGCAAGGAGGGCAGGGGCAGAGAGAGGGAGACAGGATCTGAAGCAGACTCTGTGCTGAGAGCAGAGAACCCAATGTGGGGCTTAGGCTTATGAACCATGAGATCACGACCTGAGCTGAAGTCAGATGCTTAACCGAAGGAGCCACCCAGGCACCCACAACGGTCTTATTTAAATTGTTACGTGACAGGTTTTAATTTCACCCGCTTTTTGAGAGCTTGGTGCGAATAAGCAGTTAAATCACTCAAAAGAAGACTTTCAAAGGAAAAATGTGACAAGATCTTATGAATAAAGAAATCCTAACCAGTTGAAAATCCTAATCTAAACAGCCCAGATTTTTTCAGAAAGAAATCTGAATCTTTGTGGTGTTCTTAGGATTTTCAAAATTAATGGACCAGGACGCCACACCTAGTTCTGCCCAGCTTTACTGAGTTTACTCCAGGATTCCACTAACGTTTGTTTTCCTGCATTCCAGTCTGCAGTTCTCAAGATGTAGATTGTACTTGACACATTAGTATGTCCATAAAAATAGTTGAGATACTTTGAAAGTTCTTGGCTCCATTTTCTTGATTAGGTAGCATATACGTTGATGGATGTCTTAAATTGTAGGCAAGAAAAAGGCCCACTCTAATTAGGAAAACCTTGTGTAATTAGGTCCACTTTGTAAGAACCCCTAAAAACCCAGGCAATCTGTGAATCTGTCAAGTAGGCACGTATTTTGGAGATGATTCTGAACAGATCTCCACACTTGTCTCAAGATGATTTCTTTGTTCCTTGCCACCACGGAAACCTCTGACAATCATAAATGCTTTGAAAACAACTGTTGGTTGCTCAGGGGGCTTAAGAATAGCATTTATAGCAATAGTTTGTATGTATTTTAATAAAGTCAGTATATTTTCTGAGATGACTTTACAAAGGGACTATTTTAATTATCAATAAATTCACACAGATTTTAGGAATGGAAATAAATGGTTTAAGTCTTTGCTGGCTTGGCTTTTTTTTTTTTTTTTTTGTCTGGAAGGGGAAAATTAAGCTATTTGAGCATACAGATTTTTCTTTCTAGAGCCATTAATTGCTTGGAGAAAGCAATTTGGGGCAGGTCAGAATGGGTTTTGAAAATGTCAAGTCCAAAGACCTCCACTTGTAAAATTCATAGAGCAGAAAGAAAGGAAACGTAACGCTTCTGACTCTCTTGAACTTGAATTGAAGACAGTTACTGTTCCGATGAGGTTAGGATACTCTCTAAGGCCTTCTGAGCTCTAGAACAGGAATCTCCTCCCTCTGCAGTCACTCGGAAGTGGGGCCTCCTTAACTACCCGCTTCGCTATTGGTTAAGAGTCTAGTGATTGAGAAATAAGAAAACCAACCGGCTGGCAGGCTGCAATGTTATCAGCATGTTGGAAGGAATGCCAAAGCACAATGTACTAGGTACATGCTTATCAGTTTCCTCTTGTCTAAGTGGGGTGGCAAAGATGATCCTTTTTCCATGGAGAAATAAATACATGAAGTTTCTTACATCCCACGAGTTACTGAGCAAGTCTCAGAAGCCCTGATTCCCCAAACTACAAGACCTGTTTTGACATCGTCACCACCACTGCACCTCCTCGCTGCTTTACTCCACACGTTTGTGTAGTGACCTAAGCCCATGCAAAATGGAAACAGAAAAAGGTAAAACTGGTCCAATGTGTTCTAGGTCCTGTGTTGGTTAGGATTTCTTAGATTGCAAGTGTCAACTTTTCAACCAGAAAAAGGCATGAACAACAAAAAAACCACAAAACTTTAAGAACTCAAATTCGTGAAAAGCACGGGGGCAGAAAGCCTCCCTCACAGCCTGAGCGGGGCTCGCTGGTGTCACCGGATGTCCCATTTGCCCTTCCAATCTGCCCGATCCGGTGGTGAGTCTGTGGAAGTAGTGCTAACTGTCATGCTTCCCAGGGGCGGAGGTCAGTTGGAAGCATCAAGTCTACTTGACAAAATCTCCAACCAATTTCTGCACTGAGTCTCCACTGGCTCTTACGGACAATCTGGGGTCACAAGCCCATCCCTGAGCCAATCATAATGTTTGGACCAGACGGATTATGCTGATTGGCTCAAGTAAAGGTCACAGAGCTTCATCCCGGGGCCCAGCACACCCAGATTCTGACCGGAGACAAGGAGACTTCTATATCCTCCAAATGAAAACAAGGCCAGGGGAAACCAGGAATGGAGGCTGAGAAGACGCACCACAGATGCTCACTATGGGCACACTGCTGCATTTTGATGAGACTCTGTCTGCTTTCCTGCGGTAGATTATGTAGTACCAAGCTGAGAACTCTGGCTTTTCACTAGGATAATTAATTGCACGCAACGAGGAAAATAAAAGACAAAAATGACACTGGCTTTGGAGTCAAAGTGACCTAGGTCAAGTCCTGGTTGTGTCATTTGTTGACTGTGTGACCTTGCGCAAGTTATTTCTCTAGTGTCACCTTCTTTTTTATTATTATTACTTATATTTTAGTTAACATACAGTGCAATATTGGTTTCAGGAGTCAAATTCAGTGATTCATCACTTACACATAACACCCAGTGCTCATCACAAGTGCCCTCCTAAACATCCATCAGCCACCTAGCCCATCCCCCACCCACTTCCCTCCATCAACCCTCAGTTTGTTCTCTATCCTTAAGATTCTCTCGTGGTGTGTTTCCCTTTCTAGTGTCACTCTCCTCATCTGTTAATGAGGATGATATCTACCTAAAGGGTTATTGAGAGGAATTAGTGAAGTGAAGCATTTGGTACTTAACAAATGTTGAATTTCATTGGGCAGTTACTGAGTGCCCTCTGAGTACTCCATTCTCGGTGCTTGGCACAGAGCCCTGCATAAGCTAGACCTGTTCCCTGCCCTCAGGGAGCATGCGGCTGTGATCAATGCTAGCTTGAGGGAGAAGCACCAGGCGCCAGGAAAATGGAATCTGATGCCCTGGGGTGAGCGGGGAGGGGAGGATCAGAGATTTCCTTGAGGAAGTGACATCCGAGCTGAATTCCAGAGGGTATTAGTATTTCAGCCTAACAGAACAGCCTGTGCCCCACACATAAGGAGGAAACACGTGTTCAAGGAACTGAAGACAGGCAGGGCCGAGTACTAGAGACAGAAAGGAGGGTTTGTGGATGGCTCCTATTTACACCAGACTTCTTCCTAGTCTTGTTAAGTCCCTGGACCCATGAGCCCAATATTTAATTTTAATGGCAAACAAAACAAAACACCCTTGAAATTTCTTATGTTTATATTGTAAAACACTCTGTTACTAAGTGTTCTAATACTCTAATTGCTTCTTCTGAATTCCTACATATTTCATACTTGGAGAGCAAGTGAAGCAAATATTACATAATAGCACCTTTTGTACTCTTGACCCTGAACAGAAGCCTTTCCCTTTGGTACTGCTTTAGAAGACCTAGAGCTTAATGAAATTCAATTCCCGTTAATCTGTTAATGCAATTGGGAGTGCAAGATCACAGGAGCCTAACGCCAACAAAAGCTAAAAGGAAAACTGTTCAGTAAGTGTCACTTGAACTATTTCAATACCTAAAACCAAAAGCATTCAGGCTACATTAAAGAATAACCAGGGGCGCCTGGCTGGCTCAGCCAGAGGAGCATGTGACTCTTGATCTCAGGATTGGGAATCAGAGCCCCACGATGGGTGCAAAGATTACTTAAAAATAAAATTCTGTCAAAATAATAAACAAAAAATCAGAAGTCCCTGATCCATGGAACTGCCAGAATTAAGAACAGAGGTCATGTTAATTGAGGATACTGGAAATGAACATAGAGGGGCCAATGTTCCCAATTTCTAACTCAGTTGAAAAAACAACAGGGGCGCCTGGGTGGCTCAGACAGTTGAGCGTCCGACTTCGGCTCAGGTCATGATCTCACGGTTCGTGGGTTCGAGCCCTGCGTTGTGCTCAGTACTGACAGCTCAGAGCCTGGAGCCTGCTTCAGATTCTGTGTCTCCCTCTCCTCTGACCCTCCCCTGTTCGTGCTGTCTCTGTCTCTCAAAAATAAATAAAAAACAGGAAAAAAAGAGAAAACAACAACAAAAAATAAAACATAGTAATTTACCAACCAAGCAAGGTATTATTTCATTTTTAAAAGAAACTATTTGGGACTCTGTCAAAAATTATATACAAACAAGGACAACTGACATTCAGGATTTACCATTCTAAAAGTAAAAATCTCTCACAGCCTTAATTCAGGCTGTGTCCTTCTCAATCTTTAAAATGGGTCTGGGGGTGCCTGGGTGGCTCAGTCGGTTGAGTGTTCGGCTTCAGCTCAGGTCATGATCTCACGGTTCGTGGGTTCGAGCCCCGCATCGGGCTGATAGCTCAACGTCTGGAGCCTGTTTCAGATTCTGTGTCTCCCTTTCTCTCTGACCCTCCCCTATTCACACTGTCTCTCAAAAACAAATAGAAAACATTAAAATGGGTCTGACACTGATGTCAACCTTCTCCTTGGAATGATCCTTTTATTCCAAGACTCGAATAGCTAATCATAAAAATTTTTCATTTATTACATGCCTTCTTTATGCCAGGCACCAAGTTTTTACACAATTATTTCATAAAATACTCATAACTCTCCAAGGCAGACACATTACCTGCAACTGACAAATGAGAAAGGGCCCACTGACAAATGGGCAACGTCACTCGCCCAAGGCCACTTAGTGAGTGATCACACCCATATGCCCACGAAGCTTACCTGACTGCAAACCCAGCCCTCTCCACAACGTTGCACTGCTTCTTGAGGTCTCTTCAAACCCAAGTCTCTGTCATTCTGTCTCCTTTCTCTACCATTTCACCGTGAACGGCCCCTCGAGACTCATTCAGTGTGGGTTCATCCCTTCAGTCTTGCTTATACTCCTAGGTTGTGAGTTGTCATCTGTGTGGAAAAGACTCACACTTTGCCATTCCTTTGATACTTAGAATTTAACATGTCAAGACCAAAATTCACTGTGTCCTTCCCTAAATAAATGGCCCTTGCTAATTTCTTCAATACCTGTGGTTATTTCCCAAGGGCCAGAGAAGGGATGCCCTTCTAGAAAGCATTTGCTGGCTGTTTTAAGAAGCTTCCTCTTTGAGAAATCCCTCAGCATTCAGGTATTAGTGCACACGCCAGACACAGTGTTTACTACATAGCAGGTGCTCCTAAAGTAGTTACTAATTCGTCATCATATCCTCTTCTCCATACCTCTCAGACGGTCCCTTCTGCTGCCTTTCCACAGCCACCATCCTAGTTGAGAACAGAGCCCTGGATGACCACATATATAGATTGAGGGTGGACAGTGAGAATCACAAACCACGTGTGTAGGAACTTGCTGGGTACTGCGTGACTCAGGGATACAGCAGACAAATAGCTCTAAGGTGAGGGGAAGATACTACACATAGATACAGTAGTAGAAAAACACTCCTTAAAAAAAAAGAAAGAAAAGAAAAACACTCCTTTTGCAACTGACTCAGCTTTCTTTGCTTCCTTCACCCAATTCCCCCCAATAACCAGGATGGGAAAACAAAAACTCAGCAAATAAGTTTCCTGAGGCACAAAGAAGTGGTTTCCTAGGAAGGCACTGATGTCCGATCCAAGTCACCATCTCTCATGCTAGAAAATGCTTCAACCTGGTCTCCATGCCTTCACCACCACCGCCTCCAAGCTCAGCATTTCCAGAACACTCTAGCCATTCTTGCAACTCAAGATATGAAGGAAGCTACTCAGCGTAAAGTTGAACTGAGGTTGCTCAACCCCGCACTTAGGACTATCTGTCAACGGAACCTCAATACTTCTCCCTGCTGTGCAGGCCAGTGGGAAAGGGTTAGGAATCAGAATGTCTGAATCTTCCTAACTGAATCTAATTGAATCTAATCTTACTAACGTTGCATCTTACTAATCCACTTAGTCACTATCAAAAGAGAACACCACCTACATCTCCTAGGATTCTTGTGAGGATGAATGACATAAATGCAAACAGTGCTTAATAAACTTCCAACTGTTTGCCCTGAGCCTTGGAGCTTCTTCACAAGGCCCAGCCCCCTTAAGCAATTGGGAGAGTAACAGAACAAAGTCAATTTTTCTATAGGAAAAGTTATCTTACTTCTATAAGTAGAAGTAAGAAAGTCCTAGAATTCCAATCGGCTGGATTATTATACACCCTAACGTTTTTCTGGAGACTTGGTATACTGTTAAAGAAATCTCCCATAAAAAAATAACCTGGCAAAGCCCTCATGTTTGCACCTAACAGTAAAAAGTTGGTTGAGCGTCCAGCTTTGGCTCAGGTCATGATCTCGTGGTTCGTGGGTTCGAGCCCCGCGTCGGGCTCTATGCTGACAGCTAGCTTAGAGCCTGGAGCCTGCTTCGGATTCTGTGTCTCCCTCTCTCTTTCTGACCCTTCCCTGCTCACACTGTCTCCCTCTCTCTCTCCCTCAAAAAAAAAAAAAAAAAAAAAGTTTGGCACCTTCATGAGATGCTGCAAAGAACTTCTTCACAGAGTGCTAAAGATCCAGACATGATTTCCCAAATCCCTCTAATCTTGGCTCATAGTTTACCTGTCAGGCTAAGCAGGCAGTATTAGGACTGTAAAAACAGCAGCACTCAGTTCAAGTTCTAGCTCACCTCTCAGGTTATGGGAACAGATTATCTGCTCTGATCCCAGAGGAAGAGTTTCTTTTTCAACTTTATTGTCCACCAAAGTTTAGGGACAAAGATCAAAACCTTTTTTTAAAAGCAAAGGCTGCAATATTAAAATAAATACATAATATTTATTTATAATGTTTATTTATTTTTAAGAGAAAGAGAGCATGAGTGGGCAGGGGCAAAGAAAGAGGGAGACAAAGAATCTGAAGCAGGCGCCAGGCTCTGAGCTGTCAGCACAGAGCCCGATGCGGGGCTCAAACCCACGAACCGTGAGATCATGACCTGAGCCGAAGTCAGACGCTTAACCATCTGAGCCACCCAGGCGCCCCTGAAGTCCCATTTTTTAAATGTTTATTTATTTATTTTTGAGCAGGGGAGAGGCAGAGAGAGGGAGAAATAATCCCAAAGGGCTCAAACTCACAAACCATGAGATGGTGATCTGAGCTGAAATCAAGAATTGGACGCTTATCTGACTGAGCCACCCAGGTGCCTCTGAAGTCCCGTTCGTGAAACAGCCTCCTAGCCTTTTACCTCCCCCACTAAACCCATTCTTCAGCTTATAGACCTCTAAATGCCACCTCCCTGCCTCTGGCTGCCAGACAACATTGCATCCCTTTTCTAACCAGGTTGGACAGCAGAGAAAACCAGTCCATTTTCACACTCCTACTCGTGCCTTCTTTTGCCATAAAAATCTGCCAGTTTCTTTTTTTTTGTTGTTGTTTTTAATTTATTTTTGAGAGACAGAGAGACAGTACGAGCAGGGGAGGGTCAGAGAGAGAGAGGGAGATACAGAATCTGAAGCAGGCTCCAGGCTCTGAGCTGTCAGCACAGAGCCCGACGCAGGGCTCGAACTTACGAACTGTGAGATCATGACCTGAGCCGAAACCAGACGCTTAACCAACTGAGCCACCCAGGAGCCCCAAAAATCTGCCAGTTTCTGACTGTGGGGTCTCCTTTACCCCTAATCTGCTTCCTATTCTGTATTTTTTTGTTATCTTAGTAAATAGCAAAACTGTTTTTGTCACTCTTACTCAAGCTGGAAACCAGGACATCATCCTAGTTTTCTCTCTCCCTCACCTCCCTAGACCAGCCAGACACTGTCCCTTCCTTTCTTCCTCCACTGCATCTGCACAGATCATTCCTTACTTGGATTAGCTGGCCTCAGCCCAACCCCTCCAGTCTGTCCTCTGTGCTGCTCCCCAGAACCTAAATTAAAAAAAAAAAATAATCACTTCCTGCCTCAAATCCTTTGATGGCTTTTCATGGCTTTCAGATGAAACTTCAAACTCCTTAGGTTAAAACACCAGGCTCTTGTGATCTGGCCCTGCAGCTCAATTCTCTGCAAGCCCCTCCCATCCCTACCTTTACACGCTGGCGGTCAGGACGGTCTGCCTCTGAGCCTCTCCACACGCGGTGCCCTCTGCCTGGAATGCCCTACCCTCTCCCTTCTTCACGTCAAATCGATAAGTTCTCTAAAATATCCTGTAAAAGTCACTTTCTCCAAAAAGAACTTCCTTCATTCTCCAGTTGGGTTTTTAGGTCCTTCCTCCAGGCTCCCACGAGCCCAGGCCTCCGTGTCTCACGTCCTCACGTGCTGCTCTTGTCGCTCTACTCGCCTGTCTCCCCGGGTCTGACTCAGAGCTTCTCGGAGGACAGGGGGCTCGTCTTAGCGCAGCTTCTGTCTGAGCGCATCACCGGTGGGAAACGTGCAGCCCACCCAGCCGCCCGCCTCCCTGCGGCTGTCCGGGGAACGCACAAAGCCCGGCTCCTCAGGGCTGCTCGGAAATCTGGTACTTTATCCTCCGCTGCCGCAGGGGCCCATCCTTGACTACGCTCATTTCCCCGCTTCTCCTCTCAGCAGATGACTTTGCGACCCCACGGAGGGAAAAACAAACAGAGAGCCGTTGAGTGAGTCTAGAGATTTAAGAACCTCACAGATGCCCTCTCCTGACCGGATGTGCAAGGCCGGCCCTGGGCTCCTGATTCATTTCTCTCAGGTCTTTTGTTTCTGCCAAGTCACACTCCTTTTCATCTCCACCCTTCCCCTGTGTTCAAATATCCTAAAATCCACCCCGCCTTCCTCCAGTAAAAACAAACAAACGAAAAGCACCAAAAAAACCTTAGCCTTGCTTTCCCCTGAAATTGCTGTGCTCTTTTCCTCCCTTTACTGTCAAATCTCTTAAAAATATCTAATCCTTTTTTTTTTTTTTTTTTTTGCCTACTTCCCACTCACTCCTCAATCCATTATCATTGGGTCGCCAGCCCTCTCTGAAACTGTCCTCCTCAAAGTCACCGCTGCCTTCCTGCTTCCCTAATATGAAGGCTTTGTCTCTTGTATGAACTGTGTAACACCTGACCTGGTTCCGGCCGCTCTACGGGAGATCTTCCTCCTTTTTCTTGTGAGTCTTTTTGACCCTCTGGCTGCTCCGTCTCAAGCTCCTTTGCTGCCTTTTACTTCCTCGGGATCCCAACCTTAGTTCACAGACTTCCCTTTGTGGGAGTTGGACAGAACTGCCAAGTCCAATTCCACGTCCCACCCTCTCCCGGCCCCTGGGGCGGACTGGCTGCGTAGGAGAACGCCAGGCCTGCGTCAGCCACATTGGTTTCCTCTCGCTGCCGTGAAAATTACCACAAACGTAGTGGTTTAAAATACAAACTTATTATCTTCCAGTTCTGGAGGACAAAAGCCCGAGATGGGGGTCACAGGGCTAAAATTAAGGTGTTGGCAGAGTTTTGTTTGCTTTTCCCAGGAGGCCCAGGGAGAAACTGTCCCCTTGCCTTCTCCAGCTTCTAGAGGCCTCACCGATCCCTTGGCACTTGGTCCCTTCCTCCACCTTCAGATCTCTCTCTGAAACTGGCCTTTCTTGCCTCCCAGTTTCACTTATAAGGGCCCTTGTGATTACACTGCCCCTACCCAGATAATCCAGCATAACCTCCCCTCTCGAGGCCAGCTGGCAAGCAAGCTTAATTCCATCTGCAACCTTAATTTCCCTTTGCCAGTAACATAACACATACAGCAGGTTGTGAGGACTGGGGTGTGGCCATCCCTGGGGGTGGAGAAGAGGAGGTGATATTCCGTCTGCCATACCAGCTAGACCGGAGAAGAAAAGAAAAGGTAAATATGCAAATGATAGTGGGAGCCTTAATGAAGCTCCAGCTGGCCTAACATAGAGCCAAGGTGAGAACAGTGTAGACTGGCCAAATAGTTGGGGGAAGAACTGAATGAGGGGTCCAGCGGGACAAAATGCTGTCAGTACATTCTAAGTATCAAATAGAAAATTAGGCTGCACTTTACAGGACAGTTCATGTTTGTCTCTGACAAATCTCCTCATGCTAAAATTACTTCTACTTCTGGAGGCCTCCCATATTGATCCCTTAACTCAGAAGCCTTTGATGCGTCTGGGGAGATCTTCCAACCCTCCCCAAATTCTTCAGGAACTTTACAATTATGAGAACTAACAAGTTGTCATATGCAAAAATGGCCCTAAACATCGTGCTCAAACTCACTCACAATATACCAAGTGCAATTAAAACTACTGTGAGAGCCCCTTTCTCCCATATCAGGTCTGCAAAGTCCAAAATCTGCCAACACGTTCAGTTGGGCAAGCCGTGAGGAAACAGACGTGCCCGGATACTGCTGGTGGGGATGCACATGTGCATCTTGTGGACGGTGGCAGTGCCTGACACAGCTAACCGTACCTGCGTTCGCCTCCTGCCCAGCAATCCCCCCTCTAGAAATTCATCCTGAAGATACACTTCCAACAGTAGTAAAATACAGAAGCACAAGACAGTTCATCGTAGCATTGTTCGTAATGTTTCCAAGCTAGATGCTCATATATATGAACGCTTGGATAAACGACGGCAGTTTTGCACAGGGGAGTGTGTACTATGCTCCTACAGAGCAGGGTGAGAGGTGTGATTTCAAGGATGTATTATTGAGTAAACAGAAGCTATGTTAGGTAAAACTGTCTATGGTGTGATACCTTCTCTGTAAAAAAGAAGGGTAAGCAAGAAAGTACCTATGCATATATTTATTTTTGCAGAAAAACTTAAGAATAAGCCAGACACTAGTGAGACTGGTTGTCTATGGTGGGTGGGTGGGAAGAGAGTACTAATAAAAGGGGAGAGAGAAGTGATGCATTTAAAATATAACCTTTGTACAGTTTGATTTGGGGAACCATCTTAATGTCTTACATATAATACGCAAAAGAATGTTCTTTATGTAAAATGAAATGAAGGAGGGGGGGGACCCTAAAATTGAAAAATAAAAAACACCTAATTGTATTCCTGTGTGTGAGAGAGAGAGAGAGAGAAATTCTTTTCTGCTTTTTTAAGGTTGGTTTGTTTGTTCTTTAGAGGGAGAGAGAGGGAGGAGGAAAGGAGCAGGCAGGGGAAGAGCAGAGAGAAGAAGAGATAGAATCCCAAGCAGGCTCTTCACCATCAGTGCAGAGCCCAATGTGGGGCTCGAACTTACAAATCATGAGAGATCATGACCTGAGCCTAGATCAAGAGCCTACCCCACTGCGCCACCCAGGTGCCTCACCTAATGAAGATTAACCATATTGATGGGGGAGGGGGGATCGACCCAAATAGCTGTATTTCAAGTAACTTTTTTTAATGTTTTTTATTTATTTTTGAGAGACAGAAAGAGACAGCGCGAGCAGGGGAGGGTCAGAGAGAGGGAGACACAGAATCCGAAGCAGGCTCCAGGCTCTGAGCTGTCAGCACAGAGTCCAATGCAGCGCTCGAACCCACAAACCGTGAGATCATGACCTGAGCCAAAGCCGGACGCTTAACCGACTGAGCCACCCAGGTGTCCCTCAAGTAACTTTTTTAAAACAACTTTGTTAACATATAACTCACATATCCTAAAATGTACCTGAAATACAATTAAGTGATTTTTATTATATTTAGCATTGTGCAACCATCATCAGAATCATTACTTTTAATGTTTATTTATTTATTTATTTAGAGAGAGAAAGCACAAGCAGAGGAGGGGCCAGAGAGAGAGACAGAGAGACAGAGAGACAGAGAGACAGAGAGACAGAGAGAGAGAGAGAGAGAGAGAGAGAAGAGAGAGAAGAGAGAGAATCCCAAACAGGCTCCATGCTCGAGAATCCCACACAGTGCAGAGCTTGGCGTGGGGCTTGATCTCATGAACCAGGAGATCATACCTTGAGCTGAAATCAAGAGTCAGATGCTTTGCTGACTAAACCACCCAGGTGCCCCCCAACACAATCTACTTAAAAAATTGTTTTTCATTACCCCCTAAAAAGACTCTGTAACCATTAATAGTCACTCCCTATTTCCTTCCACTGTCTCACAGCCCCAGACAACCACTAATCTATTTTCTTTTTTAAATTTTATGTTTTTAATTTTATTATTATTATTTTTTATTTTAGAGAGAGAGTGAGTGAGCATAAGCAGGGGAGAGGTGCAGAGGTGGGGTGAGAGAGGGAGAAAGGGGAAGAGAGAGAGAGAGAGAGAGAGAGAATATGAATGAGAGAGAACATCTGAAGCAGACTCCACACACGGCACGGAGCTTGATGCTCGGCTCTATCCCATGACCCTGGGATCATGACCTGAGCCAAAAGCAAGAGTTGGACGCTTAACCAACGGAGTCACACAGGCAGCTTTCTATTTTCTATCTATAGATTCGCTTATTCTAGACATTTCATAAAGATGAAATCACCCAGTATATGGTCTTTTTATAACAGACTCCTTTCATTTAGCATGTTTTCAAGGTTCATCTATGGTATAGCACATATCAGTACTTCATTTCTTTTCATGACCAAATTATTTTCCACTGTACAGCTGTATCACATTTTATTTCTTTTCTTTTTCTTTTATTTAAATATAAATTTATGGTCAAGTTAGCTAACACACAGTGTATACAGTATGCTCTTGGCTTCAGGAGTAGACTCCCATGATTCATTGCTTACATAAAATACCCAGTGCTCAATCCAACAAGTGTCCTCCTCAATGTCCATCACCCGTTTTCCCCTTTCCCCCACCCTCCCCCATCCACCCTCAGTCTGTTTTCTGTATTTAAGAGTCTCTTATGGTTTGCCTCCCTCACATTTTATTTCTCCATCAAATGATGGGTGTTTGGGTTGTTTCCATTTATCGGCTCCTAAGAACAATGATGCCATGGACATCTGCACACGAGTTTTTGTGTAGAAATGTATTTTCATTCCAAGTGATTTTTGAAGACAGATTTTTTAATATTTTCCCTCTGAAAGAACTATAAAAAATATTTAATGGGCTTGTTTTTCACAGAGGTATGGGCTAGAAATCTGGAATGAATTTTTGTGTATTCTAGAATTAAGCAAATAAGTAAATATCCTAAAGATAGTGGGAGCCAAGTCTCTCACAGAGAAAGGAATCACAAATAATGAAAAAGGAAGACTAGAATGAACCCTGTGGAGTTGGGTTAACTTAGAGATCTTACTACAGATTCATGATTTTAATAGAGATAGATACATAGGAAGAGAAATAGACATAGATATAAATCCTAATTCTGCCTGTTGAGAGAGGGCCTAGAAGGAATGACACTCCAGGAACAATGAGCACCTCTCATGCCTGAAATTTGGTTTCTAAACATCATTCGCCACTAAAATGAATCAAAGCTCCTTAAAGAAACGGCTGATTTCAGGGCTGGGACACCAAAAGTATAAGTTTAGCCTGGAACATCTTGTTACGCCAGGATATAATGAATGTTTGAAGAATGATGGGGTTATGTCAATAGCTGGAAGGGGTTCCCATTAGATAAATCTGGGACAATTTGACCAATAAAATAAAAAAATGGTAGTGATGGATTATAAGCCACTGAATAAAATAGAAATTCATGAGCCCAAACTGATATAAATAAATGAGTAATTAAATAGGAAAGAAGGGAAAGCAATTCCTTATATTCAAATGCCAGCTGAAAAATGTAAAAAGAATGATGTATTTAGAAAATTACCACCTGACAAACATAATATTAATTGATTCAGGCAAGGATCATAAATGGATGCTGAAGTTAATGAGTAATAGTCTGATACATAATAGTATATTTGTATAATATTAAAGTATCTCCTCACAAAATACTTACTCTGGAGAAAGAGGGGAAAAAAGGAACCTTACAGTGGAGAAACTGTCAGAAAGCACCCTAATCCAAATGCTCAAAACTGCGGTGTGCCAGAGTTAAATCAACTCAACTCAGGAGCAGCACATCGCTTCCCAATTTTGTGTTCAGTGATGACATAACAGTGGCTTGAAACTGACCATGGTGGGAGTATTTACAAATGGAAATGGACAAATATTATGAAACCGGGGCTTCTCTTCCTCTGAATAACCAGCTGTTAAACATTTATCAGCATACCAGCGGATCAAAGTTACTGCCACCAGAAGCACTAACATGTGCCCTCAGATACTGCACACCAAGAACACAGCGTCACTCTGCCAAAAACATATAACCGCAATCTAATGATGAAAAAGTATCAGAAAAAACCTAAATAGAGAGACATCCTCCCCCCACCCCCCCGCCCCCGAACAGGACGAAAAGGTAGAGGAGGGTGAATGCTCCCCGCCTGAGCTGGAACACGCATCTTCTTCTGCCCTCAGACATCAGTGCTCCTGGTTCTCAGGCCTTTGGACCTGGATAAGGACTGAAACCATTGCCAGCCTGCAGATGGAAGATCGTGAGACTTCGCAGCCCCCACAATCACATGAGCCACTTCCTGTAATAAATTTCCTCATATATAAGTATATATGCACAAATATACGCATATGGAGATACGCAAGCTCACATATATATACATATTTCTGTATGTGTGTAAGTATGTATGTAGGTATATATATCTCCTATTGGTTGTTTCTCTGGAGAATCGTAACTAATACAATGACTAAGGAAATGTTTCAGATTAGTGGAGGATAAAGCGACTTGACAACCACATGCAATAATCCTGATTGAAACTTAGCCTAGAAAAAAAATGTTATTAAGGTCTTCATTGGGACCTTAACTGGTGAAATATGAATAAAATCTTTAGATTGTAGGATATAGCAATACTAAGATCCTGATTTTGACCACGGTACTACGGTTACATAAAAGAATGCCCCAAATGCATACGAAAGTTTTTAGGGGTTGGGGCTCATCAATATGTGACTCACTCTCAGCCAGTTCTCAGGAGGAAAGAAGTGAGAAGTTTTTCTTGAGAAAGATGATAAAGGAAATGTGGCTAAATGCTAACAAAAGGCAAACTGGGTGTCGGACATCGATTTTTTGTACTATTCTGGGAACTTTGAAATTTGAAATTTCTTAATTTGAAATTACTTAAAAATTTAAAGCCATAAGGAAAAAGCCGTGAATGCTACCTGGTGCTTTGCGCTCATCTTGGTGGATGCAGTCGGAAGGAGGCGGTGAGCCAGGACTTTTCCCAGACCTCAAGCACTGGAAGGCTGCAGGGTCACAACAGAAGCAAAAGCAGCGTCCTCCACCAACCAGCCAGGGAGCCACGGAAGGCTCGGGCTCCTGGCACAGGCGCAGGACAGCAGCTCACTCCGCACCTTCCTGCGCCCGCATTGGCCGGGGGCAGAGTGACGTCAAGTGCTTCACAGCCTGGCGCCCAAGCTGCTCCAGGCTCTGCATGAGCCGCAGGTGTGACCCCAGGTGCAGGCTCGTGGATCCTGCTCGGGATCCTGGGATCTGGGCCGCAGCGGGCTCCCCTTTAGCAAGTGGTATTCTTTTGATTGATTGATTGATTGATTGATTGATTGATTGATTGATTTTTGAGAGACCAAGTGTGAGTGGGGAAGGGCAGAGAGAGGGAGCCAGAATCTGAAGCAGGCTTCAGGCTCAGAAATGATGGGGGGCCTGAACTGAGGAACCAGGAGATCATGACCTGAGCCGAGGTCAGAGGATTAACCGACTGAGCCACCCAGGTGCCCCACATTCTCTAAAGACAAGAGTCTTGCCTCAGAGGGCTAACACCCACCTCCACCCAAGCCCAGTGTTGTAATCATGGGCCCACTTTCCTCTTGATTTGGGGTCCTGGAACCAGGTAGTGGGACTCACAGCCATTGAGAGAAGTTGGGGGCTCCCTGTGAAGGCAGAATCCAGTAAAAACATCTTCTTCAAAAGCCTTAATGTTTCCTTAGCGTTGTCTTCAAAAACCCAATGTTTGTGGTCCAGGTGGTGCTACTAGTGAATTTCCAGCAGGGGATGTGGAAACCTCGGCAAGACCAGCAGCGGGCCAAGCTCCCCCTCTCCCCGCACCCCCGCCGGGGAGGGGCGTGGGGCAGGTTGTTTCTGGGCTTTCTCATTATCAATTAGTAGGAAATTGCACATAAATGTGTCCCGGCCTTACAAAGCCTATTCTGATCTACGGCTTCCTGCTCAGGGAACCGGCTTCTTGCCCAAGGAACACTCGGAGACAGACAGCAGGTGGTGGGGTACACCAAAGGTACGGTGCTTCCGCCACTTACGGGGTACATTTTCTGATGAAAGCCGATTTACAGAATTTGAATTTTGAGGTGAAAATAGTGGGTTGCACAGATAACACTGAGGTGCTGCTAAACCATGTGGATTGTGATTATAGTTGCTCTTGAGAGTTTCCTTATTCCTGGATAGACAAGGAGGATTATTTCCGTTGTCTAGCATGGCACCTGGCTCATGGTATGTGTTTGGTAACTATCTCAATGACTGTATAATGCACATTCTGAAGAACTGGAGTGATCATTCTCCCATCACCTGTGGATCTGCAAATAATTTTGCCTATGTTGGCACTGCCGTCATTCTTTAAAATGTTTTGTAAAAGCGTTGTCTTACTGTTTGCGGAAGATGTTCTGAGGTTCCCAACGTTCTCAAATGCTGAGCAGTGAAAAAAGACCGAATAACCCAGTTACGATGTGTGTCTTCATTCTGTATTCATGGAATCTGACTATCATCACCTCTTTTTCTTTTACCCCTTGCCCCCAAACAAAACTAAAGGATTCCATAATGAAAAGGGTGAAGGAAACATGACTGTTTATTTTAATGGAGCAGGCAGATCAAGCAAATTGAGAACACTAATCAACAATATATTGGGAGAGGGTAAATGGATTTTTAATGATTCACAGCAACCACATTTATCCCCTGCTGTTACTACAGAGAAAAATGTCACCAGATGACCAGTGGTCAGCAGATGGGGATGAAAGCCCACTCTCCCGACTGAGTAGGAAATCCAGAGACTCCCCCTTTGTCCCCGTAGGTAAGTACAAGCCTTGACCGGACGCTGGAGAACTGTTTGTAGTAACACTAATGCCTCACCCAGTACCTTTGAGAACGGAAATGTTTTACATCACTGAATTTTTAAGATAATTGAGGTTAAGCCTCTCTAAGCATAAGTTAAACTTTCAGAACAGTTTCTAGTATATGGTAAATCCCCAGTAAATGTTAGCTATTTTTATTATGAAGCTTCACATCTTATTTAACCCCTTTTCATTCGAGGTCCATCTCAAATTACTAGTTTCCAGCCACTCTAGCTGGAATTGATTGAATGAACTTTAAGACTTCTGTGACCACGAGGATCATTCGCAGCATCAGTTTATTATAATGAAAGTCTAAGAGTGACTACGGAGATGTGTATGTCTCTTTTTGTTCTAACTCCAACCTTTAAGTTCTTGTGTCTGATGTTTATAGATTTTTCTGTCTCTTCCATTAATGTTGAGTGCAATCAAAAACTCCTGCTAGAAGTATTCTGGGGCACCAGAAGCTAGATACCCAAGTTAAAAAGAACTGTGAGTCAATTCAGAGTAAAGCAGCTCTGAATGAAAAAGCCTAGGCCTACCTACCTGTCTGTGCACTTGAGAGCATGAACTTTGTAATGTTCGTGTTCAATGGCCCTTTTTGCTGGTTTCCTGAAGTGTTCTAGATGTTGAGGTTGATGGGTAAGTAAACTCTAGATTAAAGAAGTGGTGTTATAATTAGACCTGGAATCTTAACCTCTTTATCCTTCCCCGACACAGACTTAATAGGCTTACATTTAGAACAAATATTATATATATGTGGACTTAAAAAAAACCCACACCCACAATCTAAGCACCAATATTATGTTTTAAAATCTAAGTTTTCTCTTTCTTCTTTTGGATGCTTAAGCTGATATAAGCATTATTATTGTATACTGCAGCCGTGCCTCTTTCCTGGTGTTCATTTGGTTGGGAAGCTATTAAAATAACTATTTAAATGAGATTGATATTATGTAAGTTACACTTACATAAGTGATTAATTCCCTAAAACCTTCTGAATAGGTATGTCATTAGGTTTCTATTATCAGTGCAAATCTAGCAACCTCCTAAGTGTCATTATTCACATATGAAAAAGAATCAAAATTTTACCTTATACTAATATGCTATTTAGAATTTTAATTTGATTTGACTAAAACTTGATAACAGTGCCCACAAGAAATGGAAGCAAATAATGTTATAGTGATTCACTTTCCTTAGCATTTTTAACTAGAAAAACAATTCAAGAACGTGATGCACCTTGAACAGATCACTATCATGAACAGAGATTAATCACTGTGCCTACTGCAAATTAAATTATTTTTCCAGAGACATTTAGGGTGATTAAAGTAGTAAGATAAAAGTGTATCCAGCTAAATTCAATTTTATGTAAAATACAGAGACACTACATGGAAAACAGTAAAGGTTCTGACTTTAATCTCCAAAAGAAACAAAACCAATTTAACTAAGAACAGAGCCTTGATTTGATAAGGGAAGAGAATCAAGTTTTTGCTAGAAAAATAAATGATAAAATTTGAACATATATTATTGAATGGTTTGTTTAGCTATTGTTATTTTAATAATATCTATTATGTATTTCCTGCTGCAGGGAGTGAGCTGTGCTGAAAGTTCAGAAAACATTTTTATTTATCTTAAAACAACGTCCATTGTTATAATCTTTTTATATTGCTTAAAATTATTTTATGATCACTGGTAAGGTCTCTGCGCACATTATATATGGAACTCTGCGTTGACAGAAGACTTGCTTTGGCTTCTTTCACTTAACATTTCATATGCACATTTCTGTGTATTAGCTCTCCCTAGGCTTTTAATTTTTTTCACAGCTAGGCCTTTGGGCCATTTGGGTTGTTCAGCTTTTCTTCATACATAGGGTAGCCATAAACATCTTTGTGTCAACTTCTTGATGTTTCTTTTGCTTTATTTCCTTGGAGAATAAATTTCCAGGGTAGGAAGTACATGCAACTTAATACACCTTATTATCTATTTCCAGAGCTGGCTCAACTCAAGAGCATTCAGCACTGTACCTGTTTCTCAATATGCCTACCACTGTTTTATTATTACTTGTTTTTTGCTGGCTTTTTTGTCATTTTAATTTTTATTTCATTTACTAATCAGCCTATAAAATATACATGTCAATACAACTACTCTTGACTCTTACTTCCACTTATTAAATGGATTCTGAAATAATAAATATACCCTCACCCACCCAGAGAGGCACACATGTGCCAATATAGCTAACCAAAACTTGCTATCCTACACAAATATCAACCGAATTTCTATATATTAACAACAAACATATGGAAACTAAAAAAGCACCTTATTTATGGTCACTCCAAAGACCATGAAATGCTTAGATACATGCTTAACAAAACATGTATGCAATTTCTATGCTGAAAATTACAAAATGTGAATGAAAGAAAAAAAAAGGACCTAAATAAATGTAAAGACCGCAGGCAGTACTGTGTTCATGGATTGGAAGACTCTCCCCAAACTGATCTTCAGGTTTAGTGTAACTCCTGGGTGACTTAGTTGGGCTCTAGCTCTTGATTTAGGCTCAGGTCATGATCTCTGGGTTCATGAGTTTGAGCCCTATGTCACTGGGATTCTCTCTCTCTCTCAAAAATAAATAAACTTTAAAAAATATTTTTAGGGGCCCCTGGGTGGCTCAGTAGGTTAAGCGTCCAGCTACGGCTCAGGTCATGATCTCATGAACCGTGAGTTTGAGTTCCATGTGAGGTTCTGTGCTGACAGCTAGCTCAGAGCCTGGAGCCTGCTTCAGATCCTGTGTCTCCCTCTCTCTCTGCCCCTCGCCTGCTTACACTCTGTCTCCCTCTCTTTCAAAAATAAACGTTAAAAAATGTTTTTTAATTTTTTAATGTTTTAAATTTATTTTTGAGAGACAGAGAGAGATAGTGCAAGCAGGGGAGGGGCAGAGAGAGAGAGAGAGAGAGAAACACAGAATCTGAAGCAGGCTCCAGGCTCTGAGCTAGCTGTCAGCACAGAGCCCGATGTGGGGCTTGAGCCCAGGAACCGTGAGATCATGACCTGAGCTGAAGCCGGACGCTCAACCGACTGAGCCACCCAGGCGCCCCTAAAATTTTTTTTAAATTGTTTAAAAAATAGTTTAGGGGCGCCTGAGTGGCTCAGTCGGTTAAGTATCCGACTTCGGCTCAGGTCAGATCTCACATTCATGGGTTCAAGCCCCGCGTCAGGCTCTGTGCTGACAGTTAGCTCAAAGCCTGGAGCCTGCTTCTGGTTCTGTGTCTCCTTCTCTCTCTGCCCCTCCCCCTCTCATGCTCTGTCTGTCTCTCTGTATCAAAAATAAATAAAAACATTTTAAAAAATTTTAAAAATAGTTTTAAAAAGCCAATAAAAATAAAATTTACATGAAAAGGCAGAAGTCCTAAAATAGCTAAAACATTAAACAAAAAAAAAAAACCTCAAAAAGGATAAAGTAGGAGAAATCACTCTACCTGATATGGAAACTTACTATATAGCTACAGTAATGAAGACAGTGTGGTGTTGATGGGGTGACAGATACACAGACCAACAAGACAGACGAGAAAACCCAGAAAATAGACTCATGTTTCCATGATGTAAAAGTTTTCTTTATTCTTATGTCAAAATGGCATTTTGTTCTTATTTTCTCTTAAGCCTATTTTACCTTCTTTTAGATGTTACAAGTATGCCATTTCTCCTAATTTTATTTGTGTTTTTCTTTTGTTTTTACATTTAATTCTAACTCATGCAGAATTTTTTTTGGAGGGTCTGCTGTGAGATACAAATCCAAATTCGTTCTTCATGCCAACAAAGTCTACCAACGGTATTTATTAAATAATTCTTTATCTGTTATTTGGTTATTTTGATTTGTCATGAATTCTCACAGTGCTCTCACAGTGTTTTAAATCTCTTTCTAGAACCTTTCCTATTTAGTTAATCAGTTTTCGGTCTTAGAGCTAATTACCTAAGATCTTGGTTGTCACAGCAGCAGATTCACCCCTTGACGTTGGTAGGGAATACAACAATATTTGTGTGCGCTTCTGGAGTTTCCCAGGGTCACAGTTCTTTTTGGAGTCACACATTTCTTGTGCAAATATTGATACCTTTTTATCTCTCATTATAATTTAAATATCTCATTTTTACAGAAGATCAAAGATGTTCTCATTTTACTAGGTTTAATCCTCATTTGATAAGAAGTAGAGAGGAGGAAAGGCAAACATTCAAAAGCTATGGATGCTGGGGTGCTTGCTGCTGGCTCACTCACTAGCTAAAGTGACTTGTCCCAGATAAAAGTCTTTCAGCATGCACAATCTGAAATCACGCCTCAGGAAAATGAGAAATTACTACACTATATGATTCAGGTTTTTCTGGGAAGAGTCAAAAACTGCAAATATTGAACCCATAAATGTTAAGGGTCTATTTAAAAACCTGTGGATCAAATCCAGCATGGTTTTTTTTAAAGCACTCTTGGGTATCCTGCCTGTTTATCTTCCAAGTACTGATCCTTTGGACAGCCTTCTTCAGCTCTCTAAATCTTGGGGATCCTAGCCTACTATTTACATAACCTCTACTTTTTAAATCCGCAGGAATAGCAGGCTTTATGACTGTGGTGTCCTATGGTCTTTACAAGTTAAAGTACAGAAGAGATCAGAAAATGTCCATTCATCTTATTCACACAAGAGTTGCTGCCCAAGGATGTGCTGTAGGAGCTGTGACTCTAGGTAACCTGCTTAATTTGGATCTTGTGCTCACTGTCTTTGTGAACATTTCTATTTATTTTATTCTACCATATCAGAAAATGAAAATTGGGTCAAGATGATATAATGGAGGAGGAATGGTAAGAAAGACCATGAACTTCACTTGGCTGAAGTTGCTTCTCCATAAGAGGCTTAATTTCTTGGTATTTTAAGCACAGAAAGAAAAACAACCAGTAGACAAGAGGTACAAACTTGCAGTTATATAAATAAGTAAGTCCCGGGGACGTCATGTATCATGTACAGCATGGTGACTAGAATTAATAATAATTAATAATACTGTTTGGCATATTTGAAAGTTGCTGAGAGTGGATCTTCAAAGTTCTCATCACAAGAAAAAAATTCTGCAACTGTGCATGGTTACAGACTAGGCTAGTTAACTAGGCTTACTATGGTGAATATTACAATGTATAGAAATAACGAATCATTGTTGTACACCTGAAACTAATATAATGTTATAGGTCGATTACAGCTCAGTTTAAAAACCAGGGGGGCACCTGGGTGGCTCCATCAGCTGAAAGTCCGACCCTTGATTTCTGCTCAGGTCATGATCTCCCATTTTGTGAGCTCAAGTCCCACATCAGGCTCGGTGCTGACAGCGCGGGACCTGCTTGGGATTCTCTCTCTCCCTCTCTCCCTCGGCCCCTCCCCACTCTGTCTCTCGCAAAATAAATAAATATTTAAAAAAGGTAGAGAACTAGGTTTGGGGTTCTGTTATATCGTGAAGGGAGCAGTGGATAGTTTGTACCCTCTATAACCCAACTAAAGCAGTGGTTCTAGATTCCAGCCTTTACTGCTCACCTAGGAGCAGCAGTCATAGTTCCTGGCCTATCTGAACAGAAGATATAATTACTGATGTAGTTTAACACTTTTTAGAGCCCACAATCTAATTTTTTAGTCCCAGTCTGAGCAATAGGCAATCCTTTTTAAACTAGTCTATAAATTAGGTTATATGTAACACAGTTGAATCCAGAGAACAGGTGTAAAATTATCTGGTTAATTCCAGTTATATCGATGGCTAAGCCAGATGGTTCTAACAAGAAATCCACGTTGGGGACCTAAATTATCTTTTCTTTGGGTCGACATTATTGAGGGCAAGTCACAATGTTCTTAGTTCTCTTTCACACTGTGCAGAGTAGAATCAGCCTAAGAGCAGGTCTAGGATTATGGAATGAGCAGTGTGGGGCTTGTAAGTATCTCATCACCATGAGCTGTGATATACAGGTGTTGACAAAATACAAGAAACCTCACTACAAAGTTACAGTGCTCATTTTCATCATTTAGCAAACATGTATTGAGCACTTGCTATGTGCTGGTCTAGAGACATAGAGACTCAGTCCCTACCCTCAAATAATTTAGTTTCCTAAGGGGGAGAGACCAAGAACAGAAGAAAACAATATAAAAACACGGATACTATGCAAGAGAGAGCACAGGTTGTTGCTATGGAAACACAAACATAAAGGAGGGGCATTTAACGAGGGCTGAGAGTCCAGGAGAAGTGTCTCTAAGGATTAAACCATAGGAGCCAAGAATGTGGAGGAATTAGCTAGGCAGAGAAGGATATCAGAATTCTAGGCTGAGTTAAAAACAAATCCACGGAAGCACGGCACATTAGTGGAACTCTAAAAAGCTTGGTATGGTAAGGAATCAATCAGTGTCTGATGAGAGAAGCAGAACTACTAACAGAAATATATAATAGGCGATCTATTAGGGCGCTCGGAATTATGCAGTTGTGAGGCTCTTGCTTACATATCAGCAGCAGAGACCTGAAGTGGGTAGGGCAAGCACTTAGAATGAAGAAGTAGGGAAGCCTAGTGGCTCAGTCGGTTAAGTATCTGACTTTGGCTCAGGTCATGATCTTGCGGTTTATGAGTTCAAGCCCCATGTTGGACTCTGTGCTGACTGCTCAGACCCTGGAGCCTGCTTCAGATTTTGGGTCTGTCTCTCTCTCTGCCCCTCCCCTCCTCATGTTCTGTCTCTCAAAAATAAACAAACAGTAAAAAAAATAATAATAAAGACAAAAGAAAAAGTAGATGTAGGTGTGCCTGGGTGGCTCAGCCGGCTGAGCATCCGACTTTGGCTCAGGTCATGATCTGGTGGTTTGTGAGTTCACACCCCACGTCGGGCTCACTGCTGTCAACCTGTCACCACAGAACAGGCTTCAGACCCTCTGTCCCCGTCTCTCCCCGTCCTCTGCTTGTGCTCTCCCCCAAAATAAATATTTTTTTAAAATTAAAAGAAAAGTAGATGTAAAGTGAAAGAAGCAAGAAAAATCTGGAACCTACAAGGATGAGCTGGAACACACAGGACAGACTGGAACCCTTGTGGGTTTAGCACCATCTCTAAGCCTCTAAATTTGATGATAGGAGCAGCAGAGGGAAAAATGACACATTCTGTCTTGGAGATAAACATGAACCTGGCCCAGGAGTCAGAAAAGGTGAAGGAGGCAATTCAGCAGGAGCACAGAAGATGCACTCCTAGTTGTTACCTCATGCCAATAAAGTGAACAAGCAGATAAGCAAAAATGTGCTGCCTTCCAAGAAAAAAAATTAGAATTTAGCTGCTGCTTACTTCTGTTTTCTAAATCTTAAGGCAAAATGTGTCTTCTGCAGTAACTCCGGGAGTAAATGGAAAGGAATTCTGGAAAATGTAGTTATAGTTTAGCTTAAGTTGACACAATACATACTCACCACTATTCACGCCTTGTCAACCTGGCATCCATATACACCCCTTTTAATAAACTTAACTTTCAAATAAAGACAATGCCAAAATGAGCCATCCATTGTATAACCAAAAACATGCTAATTCTGTCCTGAAAGAGGATATAAAAATCCCTTTATCCATCTTTGGGTGGTGTTGATTTGTCTTTGAATAGAGTCACATTCTCCCTTTTGATATCCTATAACCTAAATCCTGAAATATAAGATTAACTACTATTAACACTTCTTACATTAGATGGCAGATAAATGGAAGTAGCAAATGAAAAAAAAAAAAGATTAATGTATACACAAATGTATTCATATCAAACTAAGGAAGAAACATTCCTAACTGTCAGACTTTGTTTCTGCAACTGGTCAGATGGTCATGGCTGCTTCTTCCACTAAGTTCTTCCACTAGTCATTTCATACTCCCTTTGCCTTCAGCAAGCACCTTGTCTCCTCATGGTTATGTGACTAGAATGGTGACCCAAACCTTCATTCCTGAATGGTCTGGGTCATTAGCCAGCCTGCTTATGTTGGGTATAGTTTTCCATTGTCTTTAACCACAGGACGTGGGAGTACTAAATAAAATGCCCAGAAGATATCATGGATTCCCCACACACCTCCTTACCCCACAATTATATAGTAGTAACCTAATCCACCCCTGATAGATCAGATCAATGTAACAGATTAATGTGATGTCCTGTGGAATGAAGTGATGATCAAGGTCCTTGCAGACCAGATTATGGCATAGTTTGGAGAATTCAGGCAGCCCTGAGACTGAATAGTGAAAGTATAGTCTTGGCCCAACCAGGTGAAAGCAAACTGCTTTTGATAGTTTTAATTAAAAGGTACACAGAATAAAGCAACTGACCAGATTAACAGCAGCAAATCAAAGAGCAGGGACGCTTGTATTGATATGCCATAGCAACGAAACCACACTGGACAGCAGCTGCAATTAGTGGTCCATCGGATTAAGTTTATAGAAATCCATTATCATTCTCCGAGGGCCATCTGTCTTCTAGCCAAAGAGGCAAACTGAACTTGTATGTGGTAGGAACCCCCCACCCTCGCATCTTTGAAGTCCTTGATGATGGCACTAAACTCTACGACCCATCTAGGAGTGCAGTATTGCTTTGGTTTAGTCTTTCGGCAGAATGGCTTGCAGGCTTTCCCCACCACGACGGCCCTTACACACAGGTCAGGGAACTGACGGCAGGATTCTGACGGTTGCTGAGTATGTCCATTCCAATTACACATTCCAGAACTAGGGGACTACCACATGGTGGGTGGATTCAGGTACCTACCAGGCAAACTGCAAAATAGTCCCAAAGCAAAACTCTGCTGACCACCTGACCTCCATAAACTTCTAGCTTGACTGGCAGACCGCCCCAATTCTCCAGGCATTAGTACCAATTCAGAACCAACATTTAATAATCTCCCACAAATGTGATTATTTCTTAAGCATAGGCAACTTGGTGAATGGCCACAGATCCCGTTGGGAAAGGCTAGATGGAGAATTTATAGTATTTATTTTTTAGTCCTGTAAAGTATTTACTTTACAGCCATCTTTTCTTAAGGATATCTGACTTCTCTGTTATTCAAGGGACTCTGGGTCTGTGAAGTGACTCAAATCTGGGAATTGGCTGGGGGCCCTTGGCTGTCTACTGTGATAATTAAAGTTAAACTTTTATTCACCAAACCTAGAGCTTTTCTGCTTAAATGCTACCCACTACTTTCAACTCTAGGAACACCATAATCAATCAGACAATGCCAAAGGTCTTTGTGGCTTAGACTATTCTGATTACTGCTTAGTCTTTGCTGCCCATTACAGTAATCATGATGTCCTTGTCTTTGTCAATTAAATGGTGCCACCGGACCCCTGCTTTTCAGGATCCCACCATCCCCACTGAATTCAGGAAGCCTAGCAATTCCTCCTGTCCTTTCTGGCTTACAGAAGATAGTTGCCACAGGACTCTCCAAGGATGCCAGGAATCCCTTCACAAATCTATTTCTCCCAGGCTTAGATATATCTCCCAGGAGTAGATATATTTAGGGGGTGAGTGAGCAAGATAAATCCAGCTTAACATTCCAATCTCTCTAAGCCGTTGGACACCTTCCGGAATGGCAGGGTTTCTTAGTCTTGGCACTACTGACACTTTGGATGATTGCTCTTTGCCGTGGAGGTCTGTCTTGTGCATTACAGGATGTTTAGCAGCATCCCTGGCCCCTACCCTCTGGATGCAAATAGCACCTACCCACCCCCAGAGCAAAAACCAAAAATAACTCCAGAAATTGCCATACTTCCCTGGGGAACAAAACTGCCCCCGTAAAGAAGAATGACTGTCAGTACAGAATCACTGCTGTATCTTGGAAGTATACCAAGAAAGCTCTGGCATTGAAACTTCATTTAGTGGGGATTACTTTTCAGTCCAAGTTTCAGTCATTCTCAGAAAGGAGTGGAAAGGAGTCTCAGGCAGATACAGACATTTAAGGACTCCATTTCACTGAAATCTGCCCATGAGTCCCTATCCTAATTTTCAGGGTCCTACTCTTTCCAAAGCAATGCCCTAACTTTGACAAAAGAGACTTTGTGAGGGTGGAAATTTTATTATTGTAGTGATTAGCCACTCACAGGATTAGTTCTTGTGTTTGTTTTTCAAAAATATCAGCCTCCCAGCTACAGGAGCTGAGTTTCTTTCTGGCAAGTTCTAACGCTTTCAGGTCTGTCATAGGACTTTAAACAAGGAGTTAAAAGCTCTGAGCCCATTATTTTGTTTTCCCAAGTTCTCCTGCACACTTAGAAGAAACCAACCTAATTATGCTTCTCTTTTCCACTAAATGTTCTATGACAGTAAATACTGATCACCCAAAGCCTTGTTTTGTATAGGCGCCTGATTATGGGTATCTACAGGCAACAATCTTAAAAAAATGCTTTGCTGGCATGCCAGGGACTGCTAGCATTGTCTTTACTACTGAAAAAACTTGCCATTAATATCTTTAAATCTCTTCACACCAGAGAACCAATTCGACATAACCCAGAACCAGTTCAGAGAACCTATACTCATGGTTATGTTCCTCTGGAAGCTTCTGATACCAAAATCTATATCAGTCAGGGTTTGACCAGAGAAGGAAGTAAAGCTACTAATAGTGATATATAAACAGGGAGTTATTGTAGAAACACTGGGAGCTGGTTAAACAGTCCATGTGAGGCTGTTGCTTATGTTTCTAATACTGAAGCCTAAATTTAGCAAGGCAGCAGTTGGGAAGGAAAAATAAACTGGAATCTGCAAGGAAGAGCTGGAACTCGCAAAGAAATAGAAACATGAGTCAGTCTTTTACTGACTTCAACTTCCATCATGGCGTGACCTGTAGGAGAAGCTGGCGCCCTCAATCATGGAGCTAATCCACTGGCCTTGTAGCCAAAGAAGCTAGAGGAGGAGATCCAGAAGGAGCTGAAGGAGCCATGGGTCTGACTGCTGCCCCCAAACGGCACGGGGAGCCAGCAGATGGACAACGACATCACGAGCTCTAACAGCGCCCGGTGACCCTGCACCGAACTTTCCAAGCATGAAAAGAACATAGAAGCTACTGCTTCAACTTCCACCTTCAAAATGTCTCTTACGAGCCAAGCTAACTCAGAAGAAGATGCAGGGATGGGAATCCTGGAAAAAAACAGTTACAGCTTAGCTAAACTGATATAAAACAAATCCCCTATAAATGTATATGGTTACAAGCTGAGAAGTTAACAAGATGAAGTGGGCCACTGAAAGATTGAAATGGGAGTTAACGTAGTCAGAATGGCAGCTGAGAAAGATGCCTGCCTTACACAAGCTCAAACACTGGCAACATGGAACTATTTGTTTAAACAGATGGTCACACTATAAAGACAAGGGAAAAACCTATTATCATAAAAGCCAGGCCGGCGGTTATCTATGGAAAAGAGAGCGAGATATAGTCAGGCTTCTAGGATGCTTGCTGTATTCTATTTCTTGAGCCACAATTACAGGTATTCAGTCTACAACTGTTTGTTAATCTAGTCATTTAAATTGTGTCTACTGTTTTCCATGCATATTATATTTCCCCATGAAAAAATGTTAAAAGGGAAAAGAAAACGATTAGAGATGATTGGCAAAGGAGGGGAGAAAAGAAAGACAGAGAGGCCAATGAGATGATGAACTGGGTCTGAATTAAAGCAGTTAACAGTGAAAATGGGAAGAGATGGATTCTAGGCACATTGAGGACTCAGCGACTCAGTGGGTGGGCAAAGTAAGGGAGGCGGGGTGCAGGATGATTCCTAGGTTTCTGGTTTGGGTAATCAGGTACAGGACGTGCCTTTCACTAATGTAAAGAATGAAGTAGAACAGGGTTGGTAGGAGAGCAAGTGCATACGTACTGGGCAAAATGAGTGTTTGTGAGGTGCAACCCACTCTAACTGCTTTATATATCACTACCTCATTTAACCTTTTTTGTAGGTAAACTTTATTAAGTTTTATTTTCATTCCAGTATAGCTAACATACAGTGTTACATTAGTTTCAGGTGTATAATATAGTGATTTAATCCTAATAAACACCTCTTTACACCACCTGGTATACCGTAATACAATTCAATACCGATGCCAACCACTACAGCTCACCTTAGATGCCACAGGTTTAAGGACATGGTCCCGAAGGGACTGCTGTTACTTCAGACACCAGCCATTGGGGAGTCCCAGGCCACCTGCACTGTGACTAGCTAACTACAAATTCAGGGGTTCCCAAGACTCCTTTAGGTTTGATATTCCACTAGAACAACTTGTGAACTCAGGAAAGCTCTATACTTACGATTACAGTTTTATTGTAAAGTATACAGATCAGAACCAGCCCGATCGAGACACATAGGGTGAGGTCTGGGAGGGTCCCAGACTCAAAGCTTCTGTACCCCTCTCCCTGTAGGATCAGGGCACGCCACCCTTCCAGCACATCAAGGTGCTCACCAACCAAGAAACTACTGAGCTTCGGCACGCAGTTTTCACTGCGGCTTCGTTGGGCAGGCACGACTGATTGAATCACTGGCCCTATGACAACACAATCTCCAGTCCTATTCCCCTCCTGGAGGTCTAAGAACCCTCTGGTCATATGGTTGGTCTTTCTGGCATGACTAGCTATATCGTGAAGTTACCTAGGAACCCGCCATGGATTACACCATTAACATAAACTCAGGTATGATCCAAAAGGCTCATGAATAACAAAGATATTCCTATACCTGAGCAATTCCAAGCATTTTAGAACATCCATGCTAGGAACTCTGGACAAAGACCAAAATCTTTATTTAACAATACCCTATGAGGTAGGTACTGTTATAATCCCATTTGCAGATAAGGAAATTGAGGTTTAGGAGTGCCTGGGTGGCTCAGTCGGTTAGGCGTCCGGCTTCCAGCTTCAGCTCAGGTCATGATCTCATGATTCATGGGTTCGAGCCCCGTGTCAGGCTCTGTGCTGACAGCTAGCTCAGAGCCTGGAGCCTGCTTCAGATTCTGTATCTCCCTCTCTCTGACCCTCCCCTGCTCAGGCTGTCTCTCTTTGTCTCTCAAAAATAAAAAATAAAATAAAATAAAATAAAATAAGGAAATTGAGGTTTAGAGAGGAAAATCTTCTTGCTCACAATCACATGGGCTCTCTCTCCAGAGCCTGAACCCTTAATTCTTTATTATACTGACTGAGGTACCTATGGCAGATGTCTCTAAATTAGAGTACTCATACCCTAGCAGATGTAGGAGATCCAGGGGTGTGTGGGAAAAATATATTTTTATCTTAAAAACAAAACAAAAAAAAGCTTTACTAATATATACACTGACCAATAGTACATTTTAATAAGTTTATAAATAAATGAACGTTTTGAGGGGCATGCTCAAATTTTGGATTTATGCATGATTTAAAAGTTTGGCAGCCACTTACCCACGTATGTGGAAATGCCACACACGGCATAACGAATATGAGTATTACATTTAGAAGAGAGATCTAGTAATCTGCTTCCCAGTGAGGCCACAGGTGTGAGTGAGGTGAGAAAAGAGTTAAGATCGGAACTCCGGGGAACACCAACACTTGAAAGGTAGGCATGAGGTAAGAACTATCTGTGTCTAATGAACACGGGGAAATGAGTTCTAGAACTCTCTCTGCATTGGAGAATGTTATTTCCATAGATATGGCAATGATTCAAGTAAGCATATTAGTGCCTTGGATTATATGCATCTATGATAGTTATACTGTTTCATTAGAAAATGATGCAGACAGCTGCCTCACGTAGCTACCATGTTGAGAACTAACTTACTGACCCTTTATTTTCTGTGCACCCTGAAATATTAACAAGAGGTGTCAGAAAGAAAGCAGAAGAAAATGGAGGATTTAGATTAGAAGATGTTCTAGACAGCCGAAGCCTTGATAATTGATATGGGTGGGAACGGGAGGTGAGCAGACTCCTTAGCCTGCTTTGAGTCTGAGCATCTGCTGACACCTCCACAATTCAGGGAAGCCACTCTATTCCACACACTATTTCCCCTGACTCCTTCCCCCGTTCTCCATGGTCCTAGGACCTCATCCTTGTGAAGGACCTACGGCTACCTCATCTGCCTAAACTCATATCATCCACTAGACTGTAAACCCCTAGAAGCACCTTTGTTTCTCTTGAGATACTGAGCACAAGCGGGCACTGAATACGGGTTTGCTAAGCTGAAGTGTCTATTATTTCGATCTTATTATCTGGCTAAATCTCCCTACTCTCTCTTTTTCACCAGTATTTTAAAACTCAAATTTTAGGATGGCATAGTAATTTTATAAATTCAGACATATATTTGTACTGATCTTAATGGGCTGTAACTTTTTTGGGCTTGTTTTTCTGGAGCCACTTATATAATCTAAACCAAAAGTTAGTAAGATGGAAGGTACTTGTTTATTTTTAAATTAAGGAACAATGGAGCCCCTGGCAGGCTTAGTTTGTAGAGCATGACTCTCGATCTTGGGGTTGTGAGTTCAAGCCCCACAATGGGTACAGAGTTCACTTAAAAAGAAAAAAAAAGCACCCAAACTGAGGGCCAGTTTTGGAAAAATACGAGTAAAATACAAGAAATTTAGTGTTTAATTCCCATAGGTACCGTATTGATGTATATCTTTTTGTTTCTAGGTGTTCTTTATTCTATGTATAAGGATTACATTAGACCTCGATTCTTCAATGTGTCCAAAAAATGAAGTTACATACAAGAAAAGAAGGCTTCTGAAAACGATTTATTTTGAAGAATAAAATTTCAATATGTAGTAATTATACTGTAGAAGTATGAGACAGGATTCTCATAGCCTTGTATAGAAAGTCTCAATTGTTTATGTTGATTACCAAACCAAGAGTCACTGTCAACTCAAAAATATTCTTGTTGCCTTTCAGAACCTAGGACATGATTTTCTGACTTCTGGAATTATTTTCTAGTTAGTGGTGGAAAATAATCTATATTATGCCAAACCAATCTGAAAATTAGGAGTTAGTTATATAATGGCTACAGAAAAATTATCTATATCTGTGTTAAATATAAGGGTCTAGCCTGGGTGGCTCAGTGGGTTAATGTCCGACTTCAGCTTAGGTCATAATCTCACGGTTTGTGGGTTCAAGCCCCGCATTGGCCTCTGTGCTGATAGCTCCGACCCTGGAGCCTGTTTCAGATTCTGTGTGTGTGTGTGTGTGTGTGTGTGTGTGTGTGTGTGTGTGAGAGAGAGAAAATAAATAAATAAACCTTTAAAAAAAAAGTGATGCTCTATTCATTGCTTAATTCTCTCCAAATAGGGCAAGCTTTCATAAGTTTCTTTTGAGAATGGGAAACAATTTAATCAGAGGAGAATGGTCACGTTGTTCTTTAAATTTGGTTTACCACTGTGTGCTTCACTCTTATCTAAAAACTTGACTATTTTACCACAAACATAAATGGTTAACATTTAAATATCTGTGTATTCATTTTTATACTTGAAAGCATTTCTAAGAGTACAAAGTTAGTCCAGTGCTATTGCTAATCTGGAATGCCACTAGAAAACACAAAAATCAAAACAGACATTAAATGTTGACTATACCTGTGACCTTAAACTCCTCTATGACTGCCCTAAGGTTCTAAAAAGCTAACTAGACTGTTGAAGTCATTACTGTTGTGACTCAGATCTACCTTCTAAGACTAGCTGTGGGGGAAGGGGGTGGGGGAGGGGTGGGCGGGAAGCAAAACCAGAAACAAACAAATGAAAAAAACATTCACTGAAATAAAATCAAGAATGCATTATAAAATTATCTGTGTGGTTATTTCCTTTTCCCTGATGTCTCCTATCGTGGAGGGTTAATTTGATAGGGGGGTGAAGTCTAGTATTTGGGAAAGGAAAAGATGTAGGAATATCTGAACATAAGTCTGCATTCTGGGTATTAACCCACTGTTCTGTGTATTATATACACTTTTCTCTGCTGGCACTGGCAATTATTTTTAAAATTGTCATTTTTACCTATCATATTTACCTAGTTCCACCAACAAGTGTACATACTTTGGTCAACACTGTCCTCTTGGGAAAATAGGCAAGGAAAGAATCTAAGGACTTCACGTCGCCGAGGAGTCCAGCAGCTGGGCCTAGAGTGCTGTACGGAGGCCAGGGGGATGGAGAGCAGCTGGCACAGAAACGTCACCCTTCGTGTTGGTTACACAATGAGGAGAGATTTCTATTCAGGCTACTGGAAAGATTCCACCCTCCCAATAGATACTGTGCACTAAAAATAGACTTAAGTGTTTAATTAGAAACGGGCTTTTTTTGTAAAATCCAATAGTTTCCAGATTTTTGTAATTTTACTCTCAGCTGAATATACTTATTGCTTGAAAAAGGAATGCAAAGCATTTATTCACTAAGAGTAGCTATGCATGAGAACTCACAAACTGTTTAAATTAAAATGTAAAATCATTTATGTAGAAAAGTTAAAAAGCAGGATACTCTTTTATCCACATTAGCTTGGGTTAAGAAGAGGGGTCACCGCAGGAAGACCCTATACAGAGATGACAGACAGTGCCTGAATGTACACCACATTCTGGGGCAAAACCCTGGAGGCTTAATATCACAATGTTTAAAGGCTTTTCATTAACTACTGAAACCCCTGATGCCTCACTTGTTAAACTATTTCATTTGCCTCAATATGCTCTGCCTTTTATTTTTTATTAAAAAAAAAATTTTAACACTTATTTTTGAGAGACAGAGCGAGAGCAGGGGAGGGGCAGAGAGAGACACACACAGAATCTGAAGCAGGCTCCAGGCTCTGAGCTGTCAGCACAGAGCCCGACACGGGGCTCGAACCCACAAACTAAGATCATGACCTCAGCCAAAAGTCAGATGCTTAACTGAGCCACCCAAGCACCCCTCTGACTGCCTTTTCTATTAGGTGGACATGTGGCTATGTAGCAGCAGGTGCCCAGTAATTATTATTTAATTGTAGTTTTTTGGCAGTCTGGTTATTCGTTGTCAGAGCATCCTCTCATAAATTGACTCCAAAATGTTAAACATGAGGAACTGGGTGAGTGGATGCTTCTAGGTTAATCTTACGATTGAATATGTTAATAGCTATATAAACATATAAAATCCAGATTTGTACATCATAAATTAGAGAATGATTAAATGTTCTAACTTAGAAAAGAAGGTTACCCAAGACTCATTCTTTAGAAATCCATCTCCTCTACTGATTTTAGCAGTGGATAAATTTATAAACTTTTTAAAAATTTATTTTTATTTGGGGCACCTGGGTGGCTCAGTTGGTTAAGCATCCGACTTCAGCTCAGGTCATTATCTCATGGTTTGTGGGTTCGAGCCCTGCGTCGGGCTCTGTGCTGTCGGCTAGCTCAGAGCCTGGAGCCTGCTTCAGATTCTGTATCTCCCTCTCTCTCTCTGACTCTCTCCTGCTCACGCTGTCTCTCTGTGTCTCTCAAAAAAAAAAAAAAAAAAACCACATAAAAAAATTTATTTTAAGTAGGCTCCACCCCAGCGTTGGGCCCGAACTTATCACCCTGAGATCAAGAGTTGCATACTCTACCGACTGAGTAAGCCAGGCATCCCAAACTTAAAAACTTTTGTAAACTCTAGTCTGTTTCTTACTCCCCCAAGTACTTAGTCTCTCTTTAACCAAGCACTTCATCATTCTATGAGTGGCAAAACTGGATTTTTTAGCTTTTTTCTTCTTTCTCCGATCTCTCTCTGGTAATGAAACTGAGAAATTGAATTTCCAAGGGAGGGAGGAAAATTCAAATTGGTTCATCTAGAGTTACTATCTGTGTATAAAGAATCTAAAATACTGTGGGGCACTTGGCTGGCTCAAACAGCATGTGACTTTTGATCTTGGGGTCATGAGTTTAAGTTCCTGTTGGGTGTTGAGATTAAATAAATAAAATGTTTTTTAAAAAATCTAAAGTACTGAAACTCACTTAAAAAATCTCTTTTTCAGGACACCCAGATGGCTCAGTTGGTTTAAGGGTCTACTCTTGGTTCTAGCTCAGGTCATGATCTCAAGGTCAGGAGATCAAGCCCTATAGCAGGCTCTGCAATGAGGATGGAGCCTGTTTAAGATTCTGCCTCTCTCTCTGTCTGTCTCTCTCTCTCCCTCTGCCCCTCCCCTGTGTGTGTGTGTGTGCTCACACTCTCTCACAAAAGGAAATCTCTTTTTCAAGTGAAAGCTGGTAACTTATTTTAATTCAGTTTCATTTTTAAGATCAGAAGGACTCTAACCTACAAGTGTAAGAATGTTACTCTTACCAGAAGTTTCAAGGGCCTCTGAAATAGAAATGAGACAATTTTTAAAAAGTTACCTTAGAAAACTCCCTGCCACTTAGAGGACCAATCTTTATAAATGAAGATAAGCAATATCTGGACTTTTTAAAAGTCTTACTGAAATATCTGGACTTTTTAAAAGTCTTACTGAAAATTACTAAATTTTAAAATAAGACTGGGGTGCCAGGTGGCTCTGTCAGTTGGGCAGCCGACTTCGGCTCAGGTCATGATCTCAGCCCATGAGTTCGAGCCCCGCAGTGGGCTCTGAGCAGAAAACCCAGAGCCTGGGGCTTGCTTCAGATTCTGTGTCTCCTTCTCTCTCTGCTCTTCCCTTGCTCACGCTCTCTCAAAAATAAATAAACACTAAAAAAATTTTTTTTTAAATAAGTAAAATAAGACAGAGAGGTCAGATATTTCACCTTCAGGCTGAAGGAAGAAAATGTTGCTCAGAGTCCAACAAAAGCTGCAGGGTTTGCAAACTCAGTGGCTCTGGGGCTAGAAGGAAATGAATCAGAGCAGTGTGTGCCACCCAGAAGTACAGTCCACTAAACATGGAGAGCCGCCATTCAGTTCCGCCAAGTGCTATTCCAGGCAGGAATGTGGGCCCCGTGTGGAAACTCTTCTTTTCATGGGTAATTATGCAACAATTTCCCAACTTTTAAATATTAACTTCTTTATTATAAAAATCTTAAGAAAAAACGTCCTGGTTAAGAACAGGGGTCAAAGAAAAAACAAAGGCAGGCAGTTTGTGACATGAGAACTAGTCATCCAAGTCCTGGTCTAGTTCGGCTCTCATATTACTTGGTATAAATATCTTAAAATAAAATGCTTAGCATTCAAGAAAATTCAACACTAGAAATATTAACCATTCCTGGAAATAGACTTTCAACCTAGAAATGGTGTTTGTGGAGTTTTAATGGGAAAAATGGGAAGAAAACACATGGAGGACTCTACAAACAGAAAGAAAACAAATTCCATCATCTTCTGTTTGGACTTACAAAGTTAAATGTTAGAAGTTTCTTCTTTAAACAAAAAAACCCAAACAAACAAAAAAGAAAGTTTCTTCTTTTTATACCTAAAGCTTAAATGCTAAAATGGGCTGAGTTACATCACATGGAAACCCGGTGGTTGGTGAGAGTGTGGTTTCTGAATCTTATGATAAGGTAATAAGCTCTTTGGGAAATACCACCGTACCTCTGAAAAGATTTCAAGAAGAGCAACGGAGAATAATAATTACAAAGCACGCAATAACCTGGATAAACCTGCTAAAAAGAACTGTTTTCCTTAGAAATGATATGCTGGTGGCAAGTAGTTGCTAAGGGTCTGGTTAAAACTGAAATCGAATTTAACCAGCCATGGTTGACTGTCACTTTAAAAGGTAAGTCAATTTGAGCAGATCATTCTGAAAAAGAGCATTATTCCCTTTCCTTTCTCACTTATGATCCAGAGAAAACAAATATCCAATTTATCTATAGCTTTTAAAAAAATAAGAAAGACCTATCAATTTCATATAACCTTAAAACTCTACCCAAACTGACATGTTCAGGTTTACATAAATATATACACATATATATTTTTAAAATTCCAGAAGCCAAGACACAAGCCCATAGGGGTGTGTGGCCACCATAGGCCAATCATTTAGCTCCAGCGATCGTAGGACTATTGTGAGGTGGGTGGGTCTCCGTCCTACACTTAGAGCTGTCAGCTTTTAACACCCTTCCCATGAGGAAATCTTTGACTTTTGTTCAAAGCATCTGAACAAAACTCACCTCTGAATTAACAGAGATGTTAACAGGACACCTGGCACAAAAGGGCTAAGACAAAGTGGCTCTGCCACAGTCTCTCAGGCTGTCAGTCATCTAGACACAAGTGAGTCAGCATCCACGGTGTTCAGAAGGTAGAGTTCCGGCTGAGCTGTCAATCCCAGATGGTACTAAGGACAAAAAAATGAAAAAGGGTTAGGGCGATTGGCAAGTATTTATCCATTTTTTAAATGTTTATTTCCGAGAGAGAGAGAGAGAGAGAGAGAGAGAGAGAGAGAGGGAGGGGGAGAGAGGGAGGGAGAGAGAGAGCGCGCGCGAGCGAGCGCGCGCTTATGTGAGGGGAGGGACAGAGAGGGGGCCAGAGGATCTGAAGTGGGCTCCATGCTGACAGCGGAGAGCTGGATGCGGGCCCAAACTCACAGACCAACCTACTGTGACCTGAGAGGAAGTCAGATGCTTAACCAACTGAGCCACGCAGGCATTCCCTGATCTGCAAGTATTTAAATACTGAAACTGGCACATGGGTACCTATAATCAGCACATCAATATAGACCTTTTTTTCAGTACTGCTGTACTGATTTTTATTTCAGAAAAGAAATGGCTTACAGAAATGGTTTCCATAAAATACTAGCTAGGAGCAGAAATAGTTAAGAATTGAGATAATGTCAAATGCCCTCAGCAAAATATGCACTTTGACTATTCTTGTGACACACTTGCTTCAGGATGGGTCCTTGTGATAAGGATAAGAGCAAACAAACACACTGAGCACTTCTGTATTCTAGTACTGTGTTTTAGAAATCAAATAAACTCGGGGTGCCTGGGTGGCTCAGTTGGTTAAGCCTCCGACTTCGGCTCAGGTCAGATCTCACGTTCGTGTGTTTGAGCCCTGCGTCAGTCTCTGTGCTGACAGCTAGCTCAGAGCCTGGAGCCTGCTTCTAGTTCTGTGTCTCCTTCTCTCTCTGACCCTCCCCATCTCATGCTCTGTCTCTCTCTATATCAAAAATAAATAAAACATTTAAAAAAATTAAAAAAAAATCAAATAAACTCTAAAACAATTAAAAGAAATATTAGAATCAAATACTAATTCTAAATCTTGAGCTCCATCTAAATCCTAAGCCTGAGATCCAGGCCCCATGATCTTCTGGCACCTAAGCAAATTCTTTCACTAAAAAAAAAAGAAAAAAAAAGAAAGAGCGTGTGCTAACAGCGACAGGGAGATGACCTGAGTGCCAAATGTTTGTTCCGGCTGAACTGAATCACTTGGACTGCTTTCAAAACACATTGCCAGGGGCACCTGGTTGGCTCAGTCGGTTGAGTGTCAGACTCTTAATTTTGGCTCAGGTCATGATCCCAGCATCATGGGATCAAGCCCCGTCTTGGGCTCTCCATACTAAGTGTGGAACCTGCTGGAGATTCTCTCTCTTGCTCTGCCCCTCTCCCCTGCTCTAAAATAAATAAAATGAAAAACAAAAAACATTGCCAAGCCACCTTTCTGGAAACCTAAATCCCTATGGTTCATGTTGAGATCCGTGAAGTTGTAGTTTACTCTTTCCTCTCCTCTGCGTACACCGTGAAGTAATCACTGAGTCTCATTTTGGCCCTCCGTTGTTACTTAGGGCTTTAGCAATGTTATCACCCCTTGGGGTCAACAACTTGTGAGTTAAGGCACAATGTGGACTATAAACACACAGGAGGAACATATTCCTATAATAGTACAGGGGAAGAAGCACCAGAGTTGAGTTCAAGCTCCAACTCTGCCACTTCCTGTGACCTTGAGCCAGTTCATGAATCCTTTTGGGGCCGTATCCTTATTTGTAAAATGAGATTAAATGCTACATTTGAATATGCCAAGTACACTAATATACTATGTTAGTCTTCAACAAAAATAATTTTTTAATATTTATTTTTTAATGATTATTTATTTTGAGAGACAGAGAGGCAGAGAGAATCCCAAGCAGGTTCCGCACTCTCAGGACAGACCCACTGCAGGGCTTGAACCCATGAACCGTGAGATCGTGACCTGAGCTGAGATCAAGAGTTGGATGCTTAACTGACTGAGCCACCAAGAACCTCGACAAATAGAATTTCTTAACACATTACAAATTGCCCTGTATGCCTCACGCTTATGATGACTACGTGAAGAGGACACCAAATGAAGCCTGAAATAAAACTGTTCTAGGCATGGCCGGCTAGGAATTACTAACACTGGCCTTAGGGCAGAGAAACAGCTCTTCAGATAAGCCTCCTATTCACTTCAGGATCTTACATTTCAGGTTTTAGTAAACAAGAACTGTCAGATACACTATAAATTCATTGCTGCCTTTTCACAAGAGAACGGAGATGGTGGGCTTCCTCATTATGTCATAAGCAAGAGCTGCATTATTCATCCTGTGATCCCCCAGACTCGCTTAGATGACTTGTTAGACTTCCTTCATTGGAGAAGTTTGTCATATTGCTCTGAGACACTAAGAAGTGAGGCTGAATGGCACAGGAATACGCTAACTACTGTCACAGGGGCAGAGAGGTTAATGCAAATGAGTAAACTTAATAGTTCTTAGCTATTACTGGGGTAGGATCACAGAGGGCCCTGTCCACCTTCTGTGCCTACCAAAATGCAAAGTTGTTTCAAATTTAGCACAGGCCAACTTCTGAGCTAGAATATATTCTATCACTAATCAGAGTATCAAGCGAAATGCTTTGAGGTGTTCCTGGGTACTGCCAGACATCAAAGCTTGGTGTCTTATTAACCTTGCATGAAGAGTGTACTATGTATGTATAGCATGGTTTGGTAATGACAATGGGGACTCAGGTTGAAATGCCAGTTGCTCATTTACCAGTGACGTGATTTGAGGAAGTTTACTTTTTGGCCTTTCAGTTGCCTCATGGATATAAAGGCTGATCCTCTCATTAGAACAATTCAAGGAGGTGATATGAGTGCTCAGACCAGGACGAGCACATAGTAGTCAGTGTTAGCTGTCTTTAAGCTAAGGTGCCAAGGGAAGCCGACACACTTAGATCCATTGGTCCTATCTAACAAAGGGAAAGAAAGCATTCCAGAGGGCAGAGCTAAAAGAAATTGTCTCAAATCAGGATCATCAAATTGTTGCATCCCATTTTAGTTTGGAAATTAAACCCAAGATAAGAAAGGAGAGCTCAATGAGGAAAGACAACACAGAGAACAGAATTCCCAGATTATTCCTATGGCGTTACAGTATTCAGCTCCTATAAGAAAGACAGGAAAAGCTTACGACAGAGAAAGGGAAAATGAAGTTCAAGTGACAATCTTGGGATAAACGAAGTACAGACTTAGATTTTCCTGTCATTTGTATCGTGACAGGGCTAGTAAGTAGTTCATTAGGCCTGAGCTTTGTCTTTGTTTTTATTAAATGGTGCCAATATTTCCATTTATATCTGTTCTGCCAAAATGCTTTCAACTTCTAAGCTGAACAATTTTGGTTTCTCTTTTCAAACACTTATACTTTTTATTGGCAGCATAAATGGAATATAAAAGCCTATATCAACGGTGAAACAAGACTACAGATAGAAAAATGTTCATCTTACAGCAAAAAAAAGCAGAAAAACACTTTTTTTTTCGAGTTTAAATAAAGCAATGATGTGACCTTCAGCAACAGCAAAACACACAGTAGGTGACTAAGTTGGTAGACGGATATTCGTGTTTGGTGTCTGCAGTTCATTAAGTCTTCTGGGGACTAAACCTACTTATAACTCCATCCCTTCAAAGGACAAAATCACGGACAATGTGGGCTTAATATGTCAATCCATGTGGTCGCTGATGTTTCAGTATTTCAGAAGTATTTTCAAGGTGGAAAAAAAATACCCAGGAAACCAAACAGGAAAAAGAAAAAATTTTTTAATTACAAACCAAGTTTACATACTGTTAAACGGTCACTAACAACTCAGTTGCAACCACGTGTAGTATGACTAGCAGGACCTCACAGGAGCCAAACTACAGCTCTTCCCCATCCCTATGAGTTTCCAAGAGGGTGTAGCAGCACAATTATTTCATGTCACATTTCTGAAGAACAGGATGAATTTACATAAGGTACAACTGTGTAGCCTTAACATCACACACACTCCGCACATGCTGGCACCGGAAGACTCCTTAAGCACTGTTTATTGCACCCAGAGTACTGGCTGACGTACTTTCTTCTAGGAGGATCAAATGGAATACGGGTTGGGAGTGTTTCGAACACTGTAAAACACTCCACATGTAGCATTCTAAAATGCCACTTAACTGAGCAGAACTTTTCCATCATCCTAAGTCATCAATAAAACTTTAAAAAGAAAACAAGCAGCTTTACTTGGACTTCTAAATGTGTATTGTGAATCTGAGACTGACTGGACCCATGCAGACTTAGGGCAAAGGAAAGTGTCGCTGTGTCTTTGCCAAGAATTGGTGTCAATTATGCCTTCACCTAGTACAGCTAGATGAGAGATTAAGATGTCAGTCCCCAACGTCTTTACAGAGGGCCCTTAGGACCAGTTTGGGGGCAAGACAATAGGGGAGGGGAAAGATGTGAGGAGCAACAGTTAGGGAAATGTGTCTTCCATGATCTTGGGAGATAATTACTTGAGGGACTAAGAGAAGGTATGGTCAGTGAAAGACAGTCCATCCAGTCTGTGCTTTTGACTGTGTGCCAAATATCAGTAATAATGCTTTTAGGGGCTCAGATGAATAGAAAATATCAATCAACCAGGATTCCAGAGGGAAAGCTCCAACAATGAAAAGTCCTTCAACGCCATTCCCTTTACTGTTCTCACCAAGTCAGTGGCTATAAAAGACTTGATTATTTATCTCCACCAGACAAATGTGATATGGTTTGATATAATCACACAATCTCAGGCTCCACATGTAAAAGTATCAGAAGTGGCTGAAGAGCAGCAGCTTCATGCTGAAGGGACCCACTTCCTCTGACTTCAGAGCTCCACCATCTGGTCTCAAAGTTTTTCCCTCTGAGGGAATGGCTGAAGAGAGGTAGCCCAGTGCAACCTTGCTGAGAGAGAACTCTGCAACCACAGCGATACCTACTGAGTTGCTGAGGGAGAGAGAAAGAGCTTTGCAACAGTTAGGTCCACAGCTCCTGAGATTGCCTTGCAAGCGGTCGTGGGCATGCTTCGGAAAAACGAGACAATTCTGGTAGGAGATGGCTTTTAGCAATACAACAGATGGGTCTTCTTTTCCTTCAAGTCTTTTGTCCTCATTCCAAAATTTCATGAGAATGTCAGTTCATAAATGCTACCATTTTTTTTCTATAACCAACCTCCTGGTTGAGGAAGGTGATGGTTTTACAAGTGTATGTGTTCAAGAGGAAGTATCACCAGAAAAGCTCGGTACTACGATGACACTTAGGAAAATCCTGACGAGCTTCCCATCTCTGGGGAAGATCTGCTCTGTGATTTTCCAAGGTGATTAAGAGCCACCACCTGCCATGTCAGCTTTGCTATTTGTTCGTTTATCACCTTCTAACTTTTTGCTTTCTCATCCCTCTTAACTTCCACCAAGAATTTAAAGTAGAAAGAAGTTAAAAGAATCCTGAACCTGAAAGAGGTAGAGATGTTTCCTAATTTTATATTTAATATGGATGAAACCACTTTAGGTGAGTTTTTTTAATAATTAAAGTCACTGAAAGGGTATGCATAAGAAGAGCATTTCTCAGCCTCTTTAAAGTCCAGTACCTTTTGATAAACAAAACTTGCATACCCACCCTATAATTTGTATTATGAAAAATGTATTACATTTTCCAAATTTTTTTTTTAACACACAGCCTGGCTAAGAATCACACATTCATGATTGATTTTTTTCTCTCAAAAGGATAAGACAAGCTGGCCCTTGGTTTAGTTTAGTGTTGGGAATGAAAGCAGAAAATGTCAGCTTTTCAAAGAGCCTATCTAATCCAGTTCCCAGGTTAGGAGGTCAGGAAGAAAAAAAAATTCCATCTTTCAAACATATATTAAAACACAGTCTTTCCCAACAAACAGTTGAGTCTTAAATGCAGTCTGTGCAACAGCACATACTTTTGTCTATGTTCACACAGTAAACCATAGAAACACACTGGCTCTGATGGCTACCTGTGGAGGACAGACAGACTGATCCAGTGTTTACTTAGCATAGCCTCCGTAGGCTTCCTCGGTCAGCAGGACATTAGCGATGCTTACCGTGTGCGCACAGTCCAGGAAGGACATGCCCAGTGCAATCAAACATTGCCAACCCTGAAAGATAAAGCGTGGTCATCATTCATCAACCTCTCTGGAGAGCCCGTCCGCCTGCCATGACTGCTCAGGCCGCACTGCTCAGACGTGAACCTGCTCTCTTCCCTACATATCCAGCTTTGCTCATCTCCCGTCACCAAGGGTGCACGAGTCATTCTCCCAACCCCACACCCCCTTCAGAACATCCTGGAGTCTGCCTTCCTCAGCAACATTTTTCTCATACTATTTTCAATATTGAGCTCCCTGCTCCTACTGCTTTTTGTTGTTGTTGTTGTTTGTTTTATCCAGCTGGGAGTTCCCTGAAGACCCATTCCTCACGATGAAGGTGGAGGTAGAGGAAAGGCAGACCGACCAATACAGCTGGAGTAGCATCCTGAAGTGCTCTATGAAGTATATGTTTGGGGAGCTTAATAGCAGTGGCCCACCCTGGAATCACCCACAGGCTTAGAAACGGGTCTTCAACAATCTCGGCAGTCTCAGGGTGACTGAGGTCAACTCAGACCCTTCATAACCAATGTGCGGAAGGAAGGATTCCCTTAACTTCTACACTGAATTTTTAAAATAACTCCTGTCAAGGCCATGTTCAATTACTTGGGTTTCCTTGGAGTAAACTCCTAGAATATAGGCTCAGCATAATCCTAGCGTGCCCCAGGTTTACTGGGGAGAAAAAAAAGAAAAGATAAATCAATCCAGGACATAATTTTTCAGTAGTCACTAACGTGATTTTCTCAATCTAGTACCTAACCTGTGGCAAACACTGGCATGGGGACTACGTAAGTGTTCAAAAGATGAGGTTTCCAGCCTCCGTCCTTAACCATTCTCTGCAGCAGATATGGTATAAATTCCCCTAATCCTCCACACTTGCATTTTTCAGAGAAACTTGTATGGAACAAGGAGATGGATGTGTTGTTTTTGTTACTAGAACTATTTCCATTACTGTAAGTAATGTTACAAAATATTTGCAAAATAGAGAAAAGAATGTATCTATGATGGTACCATCCTTTTCTTAAATGTTTTTTTTTAAGTCTTAAAAAAAAATTTTTTTTAACGTTTATTTATTTTTGAGAGTCAGAGAGAGAGAGGGAGACACAGAATCTGAAACAGGCTCCAGGCTCTGAGCTATCAACACAGAGCCCAATGGGGGGCTCGAATTTATGGACCACGAGATCATGACCTGAGCTGAAGTCGGACTCTTAACCAACTCAGCCACCTAGGCGCCCCCATGATGGTACCAACCTAACACAGCTATCATCCTAGACTTTTGAGACAGAATTTGATTATCTCAGAACACATCATTCTGTATTCATTTTCTATGTAGCTATGATTTCCTAACCATTTTAAAATCACTCTTCAGTAATTCAATGAGAGAGGATCACTGTTCTTTATGAGACAGCTAGGAAATGGCAGAGCTGAGCAGGACTGACCTCACATGCATCCCACCTCAAGCTCTGACATCACACCAACCCCATCTCGTACCGCTCTCTACTTTCTCGGCTCTTCTTTTAGTTCCTCAAACACAATACACTCTCTGATTAGGAGTTACTAAGAATGGAAACCGGCAGGAGTGACATGACAGTTCTTAGGAATCTAAATTTTATGGTTAAAAATACTGTTTAACCACAGCTGACGTTATTGACAATTTCATGTAAACTGTTCCAGTAACCTGGAGCTAAGATGGCTATGTGCTCTTTTGGGTCCTTTCATTTCGGTATCAGTAAGCTCCGTCCCTGGCAACTCTGATACACATCCCCTACTCCCTCCTGAATGGACTTACCAAGTACAACACAAAGCTCAGATAAGCCACACTGACCACAGCAGCTACCACATACAATGCCACATGCCCGAGTTCCTGGACATAAACCATGACAAAGTACATGTTGATGGAACAGATGATGAGGACCAAGATCCCGCCTGCAATCCTCCAGCCTCTGTAAAAGAATCAGCAATCATTGGTGGAAGAGTCCAACCTATCCATAAGCAGAAAAGGACACTCTGTCTTGTGGGGTAGACTGGACAGGAGTAAGAGGCATTTCAAATGACCTGAAAATTGTTCTTACTATGTCCCAATTAGATTAAATGAGCCAAATGGACACCAATAGGGAGAAAGAGATGGGGGAAGTACTACCAAATAATCCCTAATATTTAAGTCCCTAAAAAGGCAACAAGCCCTAAAAATGCAACAAGTCCTGAGTTCCTAGAGATGCAACAGACAATTTCAAATACCCTACATCCTTTAAGATGCTTATAAAAGATATTAGTTTATGCCTTTCTCGTTAAGATCATTTAACATGAAATTAAGGCAACTTCAGTGGCTGAAGCTGAAGCCACTAAATTAATTAAAGCCCTAAGAATTAAGCCCATTTCTCTCCCTAGAAATGGAAAATGTGCTTGTTTTCTTTTACTACATTCAGAGTCTCCATTTTCTAAGCCAAAGATTGAGGGGCAGCCCTAGGAATCATCTCCCAGAGCATTCGGTTCCCTGTATGACTCATCTTCTGACTGGCCTGTTGGATGAAGACACCATTTCCCCACAAAGTTTTGGGGAAATGAGACAAGTACACTCACATTCCATTGGCAAAGTCATTCATTACTGGCCGCAAGCTCGTAAATGTGAGGATGGGTATCAGAGCAAAGGGAAGCTGGAAAAGAAAGAACACAGATCAGACGGGACTACTCGAGACCCTTATATTACCCAGCACTGTTAGCAAAGGGAAACACACACCCTGCCTCATGTGCCCATGAGAAATTACTCCTATCGTCCCAACATGCTCGTGCATTACGTTGAAATCTATAGGGCCGTCATTAACTTCGCATCGATCACGATCCTTTGGGTCCCTAAAAACACTTGTATCTTGTCTTCTTAAGCTCCATAGGACCTAACAGTGTCCTATGTTATTTAATGTTTGCTTGGATTAAGAAACAATAATTTTATACTTTGTATGTAATTATAGCAAATAATTCCCATTCAACAGGTTTTTAAAACCAAACTATTTCCAACAGATTTTATTTATTTAAAAAGAATGTTTTTAATTTATTAGAGAGAGAGAGAGACAGACAGAACAAACAGGGGGAAGGGTAGAGAGGAGACAGAATCTCAAGCAGGATCTGCACTGTCAGCACAGAGCCGGATACAGAGCTCGAACTCACAAACTGTGAGATCATGACCTGAGCCGAGATTAGAGTCTGACACTTAACTGACTGCACCACCCAGGCACCCTAAAAGCTTTCATTTATGCATTTATTTATTCTCTGTTTATTTTTGAGAGCAAGTGAGGGAGGGGCAGAGGGAGAGGGAGACAGAGAATCCCAATCAGGCTCTGCGCTATCAGCATAGAGCTTAATGTAGGGTTCAAATCCATGAACAGTGATACCATGACCTGAACTGAAGTCAAGAGTGGGATGCTTAACCGAATGAACCACCCAGGTGCCCCTAAAAGGTTTTTAGATACCAGGGATTCCATACATTTACTGTAGACCAAGACTGTGCCTCTTTCTTCCTCTCAATTTTCCCCAGCACCCAGCCCTATAGACTGGGTACCTAAGAGCAATATATAAGGCTGCCTAATTAAATGGAATGGGAGTTTCCTCAGCTCCTTCCTCACCTGTAAGCTCTGCAGAACATTCAGGAAGTCATTCATCCCTGTTAGATGCTCTACATCCTGGAAGACGGCAACAAGCAGAGTGGGGATGATGGCGATAGAGCGGGTCAGAATCACTCGGGCAAAGCGTGACCATCTTAGGTTCAGGAATCCCTGGAAGAAAACACAGAAGCAGGGTGAGTGTCTAGAATAGGAAACAGAGAAAGGTTTGGGGAGGTTCGGGGAGCCCCTGGAAACACGGGAGTAAGCAGAAGTAACAAAAGGACAATGTTTCCTTCCTCTCATGTATACCAGTCACAAGAGCACCCACCTCCATGACAAACTGGCCAGAATAGGTTCCCGTCATGGTGGAGCTCTGCCCTGCAGCAAGGATCCCCACTGCCCAGATGTAGAGGGCAGCAGGACCAAAGTAGCAGCCCAGCACGACACCCTGGGAGAGGCAAGGGAAAAGTCTGTGTCAATCATCTGCTTAGACAACTCCCAGAACAGAACTTCTCTTCAGTATTTCTCCCTCCTCCTATGCACCAACCTACACCAAGCGCTAGGCTAGGAACCACCCCAGAAGCTAGACTCAGGACCAGACCTCACTTCAGAGGCCTCGAACCTAAATTTTCCTGGACATTCATTCCTTCATTCTTCTGCCTCATTTTTCTCTTTTCCAAGTTCTTAAAGCCTTCATCTTCAACCTAGATCTTAAATATGTTAAAAAAAAAAAAGTCTATACCACATTTCCCAAATTATATCACTATTCTGGAAGATAGTAACAGGAGTGAAGAAAAAGGTCACATAAATTTGGGAAATGCTACATAAACGATGTATTCTACTCATGCAGGTTCACAATATAACTAACATAAAAGGGACAGAGATGTCCCAATAAAGAATACTTTACCAGGAATACCTTCTTTAGTCTCCCCCAATTAATATCCTTTATAATAAAAGAGATTTTATAATGGGGTGTCTGGGTGGCTCACTCAGTTGAGCACCCAACTTCAGCTTCATGATCTTGTAGTTTGTGAGTTTGAGCCCCATGTCGCACTTGCCACTATCAGTGCAGAGCCCGCTTTGGATCCTCTGCCCTCCCCTTCTTGCGTGCACATGCATGCTCTCTCTTTTCTCTCTCAAAAATAAATTTTAAAAAATTTTCAAAGAAATTGTTAAAAAATCCTAACAAACAACATACTACCAGCTTAACTCTTGGGATGGCTAATACTGTCCACATTTATCTTTCAGCTGATCCTCTATTCCTTCCCATATAACCCAAAAACGCTTGTCAGAGGCATCTAGACCTCTGACATAAATGGCACTCAAGAGAAGATACGTTCAGTTCTGAAGTGAACCCACAGAAGAGACCAGATCCTAGTCCAAGAATATTGACTCAGGAGCAGTGATCACAAATCTGAATAGGTTTACCCCTTTGTAGATGTCCACGGCCAGTGTCGAGTTATCATCAGGAAAGAGGCCAGTGTGGGGACTGCTGGCATTTCTACAGACTGCAACCTGGAATGCAAGCAGTTTAGGAGCTTTTTATTTTTGAGGCAAGGACCCGATCAGAAGAACTCTTCTGCAAATCACAAACTACACATCAAACCCAAGTCATCTATGAGACATAGGCTGGAGGTAAGACACTGGCTACTCTGTAAAGGGAGCAGAGACTGGCACCAACGCCACGAGTGGTCTTCTTCTGTAATCCTATACCCCCATACCATCAACATGAGGCAATCTTTAGTCTGAGGCAAGCTCTCTGCTGTGCCAAAAGCTGGGAAGAATGGGTCTAGGCTTAGTCTACCTCCGGACTCTAGACCCTGACTAGTGCAGTGATTAGGGGGCAGCCCTGAGGGTGGATGGATATCTGTTTCTCCGGACTTTCAAGTCACTGTCACTCTGCCTACCCCATTCCTTCACTTATGCTCACATTCACTACCACTCACAACCCTGGCTTACTCACCACCTGGTCGTTGGTTTTTTCAAAAAATGCTTCGGCAAAGACAGAGACGACAAAGACGTTGATGATGAAGGAAACAAAGAGAGCAATGCAGGATTCAATGAAAAAGTACTTATTAGCTTCTCGTATCTCCTGCTTATTGGCTCGATTTATCTGTCTGGACTAGAGAGAGGATAGATAGCAGTAGTTGTTAATTAGTTAGAACAAATCTCCTTGTGATATTGCATTGGAGTTTGGAGTTAGCTGAAAGATTTAGAGGGCAAAACAACTGGCCATATGGAATGTGAGAAAACGCACTTAACATCGTAGTTCATGAAGTGAGTAAGAACTTCGTGACACTTTGAGAACACTGTACGTTCCCCACACAGGAAATGATGACTACGTGCTACTGGGCTCTCAGTTATTGTGGGTAGAAGAACCACTGACATGCAAAAACAACCTCATTTCCAGTCCTAATAACCTTAATTATAAAGGTCTCTGAAATCTCCCAGCAACTGTTGTACAAGACTGACTGATAAAAGCTTGGTTGGGCTCTTTACTTCCAATCTCCGCAAGGCCACTCAGGCTTTTGAGATTTAACACAAGAGACGTGGTGTACTTTTGGACCTTTTATGGAGAACTTTAGTCCCAGTTTTTCTGTGGGGTCACTTATTTCTGGTCACCTTTGTGATAAAAACAGTCTGAGTTAGTGGAGTTTATAAACATCCGCCCATGGAAAAATACTTCTTTAGGGCACTAACAGTTTTAAACTACGTGTGTGTCCCTTGCAACTAAAGGAAACATCAACTCTCTGGGGGGCACAGAGATAAGGGCCATACTCACCTTGACTAAGGCGGAATGCAGGTACATATTGTGTGGCATGATGACAGCTCCCACGATGCCCACAGCCTGCTCGATTTGTGGGGTGCGACAGCCTGGACAGGATGGCAGGAACATGCCCTTGAGTACCTGGCTCTGGCTGGGTTTCACTGTAACATACTATACACCAACATAACAACCGTTAGGATATGAGGCCAGGGAGTAACACAGTACTAGGAAACCCTCAGCATCCATTGCTCCTTACAACACTTTCTTCAACAACTACCTAGAATAATGAGGAACAGAGAACCATTAGAAAACCAAGAAGCATAAGAGGGGCTTGCTGCCAGAGGTCTGGGAATTCAGGCCTGGGGCATCCAGATATTTTATATCATATCTTAAATATACAAAGTAGATGTGTGGAGAATGTACCTAATATCCTAAAGAAACAGACAGCTGCTAAAGGCCTCACTGATAGCAGCTTCACAATCACTCCTGTGAGACAGACCCAAGAATATAGCCAATTCTTGATTACCCACACTTAGGCCTCTATTCACCTATGTTTATCTAAAAATCACTTATGTTTACCGCTAATGTATGCTGAGACTCTTTCACAACATACTTCTCATACATACTTTTTCCTGGTTCAGCATTTCTCTTGGAAGCCATAGACTGACCTATTGCATAATCTATTCACAGATTAGCTAATATTTTTCAAAGTTTAGTGAGGCCAATAAGCAAAAACCAGTTTATAACAACTGAACATAGGGGCACCTGGGCGGCTCAGTCAGGCAGGCATCCAACTCTTGATTTCAGCTCAGGTCATGATCTCATGGTTCATGAGATAGAGCCCCAAGTGGGGCTCTGTGCTGACAGATGGAGCCTGCTTGGGATTCTCTCTCTCCCTCATTTTCTGCCCCACCCCTGCTTGCGTGCGCGCACACACACACACACACACACACACACACTCTCTCTCTCTCTCTCTCTCTCTCTCTCTCTCTCTCAAAATAAATAAATACTTTAAGAAACAATTGAACATAGAAAGGTACTATTACTGCATAAAAGTATACTGATTCCTAGGAGTATCTGGGTTGGGACAGAAAGCAGGAACTATTTGCTATAACCATTATAGTTCACTAACTGTTACAATACAGAGAAAGTTCAAGTTGCAGTTGGTATAAGCCAGGATAAGTAAAACTAGAATCCCTTCACGTTAACAGCTAGAAATAGCCCTGCAACTTCCTCCCTAACTCCCTCCCAAGATGCTCTATTGTTGGGAGGGCCAACTTGGAACCAGGGAGGCTAGTCTAGGAAGTCCTAAAAAAATCTAGTCATTTTTGAAGTAGGAGCCCCAGCAGGCCTTCCTGGAGACTCGCCTTTGCTACAGATCCTATTCCTTCAAAACTGGCCTAGGCTGAATCGGCTTTTTGTTAATACATGTGATACAATTAACCCACCCTACCATTATACAATCTTAAAATAAAAGGCAAAAAAAAAATCTTTTTTGTTGTTGTAAAAAGCTAATGAATAGGTAAAACACTTGCCTCATATCCAAACGTGAGGGCCATAATAGTGATGAGAAAGCCAAAAAATGCTTCTAGCTTCCGTAAGCCTGAAAGGGAAAATGCAACAGTGAGCTCACAGAAGGCAGATTTCTCCATCAGCTGCATGATGGGAAGTAGATTCTTTGCCTGAACCCTCCATTCCCACTCTCCTTACCGTATTTGTCCAAAAAGAGAAATACAAAGGTATCTGCAATGGTGATGAGAACTCCACCCCACAGAGGAACCCTAGGTCAGAGGTAAGAGACGGAGATTAACGAAAAGAAAGAAAACACTGAGAAACACTCTCTTTCCAACAGCTTTCCAGATATACAACTCTTGGAGAAGAAGGACTTGGGGGACAACGGTGGGTGGTCTGGCCTCAGGTAGTTTAGGATCATAGCACCAACTGAATTAATTACATTCACTCAAACAGAGTGTCTACTAAGTGAGACATTTTGGATACAAAGCTAAGAAGTATAGGTCTTCCCCCTCAAGGAGCTCATTGTCTAGTGGGATAAGCTGATATACAAATAAATAATTGTAACACACGATGTCACACAGTGCATAATAGCGGGATGTATAACCCAACATGAGACATGGAACATACAGAGCCTACAGGCTGCTGGGAGAGACGGTGGCTCCACAAAGGCTCCACAGAAAAAATAATTTCGAGTTGAATCTTGAAAACCGAAAATGAGTTGGGTTTTTGTTTTTACATTTTTTTGAAATCTAGTAAAACATTAATCTCTAGAGGAAAACCCCTCACCTTCCTACAGACAGGAGATTGATGGCAATGGCTGAGCCAATAACTTCTTGCATATCTGAGCCAATGATAGCCAACTCCACCATCAGCCATAGGATAATTCGTGGGACCTAAATACCAAACAGCAGAAAGACATGGTTCTAATTAATCATTTCTAAGAACTTTCCTTATAGTTTGGAATTCACAACTGGCACTGACCCCTCCACAGGCCTTCACAGCTGTCAGTCTAGGGATGAAGTACCAGAAGTGGGCTCCAACGGGCCCATCATTGCACTGTGGTCCCCCTGCTGGAGAAAGCGAGAGTGTTTCTATGTACTAGAGTCTATGAGCCTGGGCGCCGGGGTGGCTCAGTTGGTTAAGCGTCCAACTTCATCTCAGGTCATGATCTCACTGTTTGTGGGTTCGAGCACCGCGTCAGGCTCTGTGTTGACAGCTCAGATTCTGTGTCTCCCTCCCTCTCTGTCCCTCTCCCACTCATGCTCTGTTTCTCTCTGTATCAATCATAAATAAACATAAAAAATTAAAAAAAAAAAAAAAAGGAACCTACGAGCCAATGTCAGGGCAAGGGCTGATCCTAGTTTTTTCTCTTTCCCTTCCCCTCAAGAGGGGAACGGAATTTCCACTCATTAATTTCCACTTAACTTCCTGCCTAAAAACAATCTTCAAAGTTTTAGGGAAAAATGAGGATGCTCATATGGTCAAAATATTGTTCAGGAGAGAACAGAAAATGACCGCAGAAGAAAATATCCTGACCATGGCTAAAGAGACAAAACAAAAATGAAAAGGCTGGGGTCATCCTTAATGTAATGATAATACATGAGCAAGTGAAACAGGACAGACACATAAAAGGGACTCAAGGCGAACTGATTGGAATTGAGTGCCATACAAATAGGAAACTAATCTGGTCAAATAATCCAGCTAACAGACAAATTTAGTTAATACTGGCTCACAGAAGCCAAAAAAAAAAAAAAATTCAGGTATTTACTATACAAAAAGATTATCACACACACACAAAAATAACTGTTCAGATAAAGAGAAGCTACAAGAAATTATAAATTACTATGGTTTTTGTTAAGAGGCATACATGGGGGAAAAAAGCAGGTACAGATAGCTTCTCACAGCCAGGAAAGGACATTAAACATTTAGGACAAACCAGAGGCAGATCAGTATCTTATCTAAAGATGAACTTAGCTTAAAACTCTCTTCTAGACACGGAGTCCATTCCTGCCTTAGACAGCAGTGAGAAAGGGCCAGAATGTCCAGAAAAAAGCTGTAGAAGACAGTACAACTTCCAGCGTCAGGGTAAATTGAAAACTAGAATTATTAACAAATCCAAAGATCCTACCACATACAGTTTGTAGTAGAAGGATAAACATTATTTTTCAAATTGATGACAAAGTCAATCAAAAAAGAACAGATGCATCATAGTAATACGGATGCATAACTGAAAGTGCTTAGAGCACTGCCACCCCTCCATGGGCTGGGCACTGCGAGCTGCCAGAAGGCAGAATGAATGGGAGATATTTATGCAAACTGAATTTTTCAAAGAAAGCTTTCTGGCAAAAAGCAAATCTCAAGTTAAATTCTGAAGGAGTATAGAAATATGGGTTGGCAGCAGGAGGGACTACAGAATTTCCCTCGGGACTCAGCCTCAGGGCCCCGAGACCCAAGCCCGCAGGCCAGCAAACATCGCCAGACACACAGGTTCCTAGGAGATGAGTAACAAACAGCACGTCGCATTGCTCACCCTGGGATACTGACGGTGACACACTTCAGCAAGATGCAGCCCCGTGACCACTCCCAGTCTGGCTGCAAGGCGCTGGAGCAGGAGCCCCACCAGGGTGGCCAACAGAAGAACCCAGAGCAACTAGAGAAGAACAAAATCCCATCATAACACTCATTAGACAACTGGGGTGTTTTTGTTTGGCTATTTAGCAACGTGAATGAGAACTACAACATTCAGGAAAGAAGCCCAGGTCTGGAATCAAATGACCTGAGTTCTGTATCAGGTTCTGTACACAACCTGCTAGGTCAATTTGAACCTTTCTGAGCCTTAGTATTTCCCACTTACAATTTCTCCTTTGTTCAAGAAAACTATGTGGAGTAGATAAAACAAAACAATAAAAATTTAAAACCAGTTGCTCAGTTGGTTAAGCGTCTGACTTCGGCACAGGTCATGATCTCATGGGTCATGAGTTCGAGCCCCACATGGAACTCTGTGCTGACAGCTCAGAGCCTGGAGCCCACTTTGGATTCTGTGTCTCCCTCTCTCTCTGCCCTCCTCTGCTCTTGCTCTGTCTCTCTCTCAAAAATAAATAAACATTTAAAAAAGCAGCACATGGATGGCTCAATCAGTTGAGCAGTCCAAGGTCGACTCAGATCATGATCTCACAGTTCTTGAGTTTAAGCCCCACATTGGGCTCACTGCTATTCAGTGAGAAGTATGCTTCAGAACCTCTGTCCCTTTCTCTCTGCCCCTCCCCCACTCACACTTTCTCAAAAATAAACAAACACTTAAAAAAAAAAAAAAAGCAGACACTGGGAAAGTATTTTTCACCTAAGTGTCACTGCCAATGAAGTATGTGCATGTAACCCCTGAGGCGGACATCCAACAGACAGTGTAGGGGGAAAGGATGTGAGGGTGTAATATGGATTTAAAAGGAACAAAGGTAGGACCAGATGTTCACCTTAAATCCAGCCACTGCTCCAGACTGCAAATCAGACTCGATGTTTCCTGGATCCAAGTAGGCAATACTCATAAGAAAGCCCGGTCCCGTGAAAGCCCACAGTTTACGAAAGCTAAAACAAGAATACTATACAAGAGAGGAAGAGATCACACTAATTATCACCTCCAAACTACTGATCTAATTTATCTGTTATTTTGTCATATATAAAGCAACAGTATCAGCTTCCCAAGACTGAAGGATTTAGGATATTGGACACTTCCACCTTACCCACTTCTCACCAACAAGCCAGCCACTTCTCTGTCCCAATAGGAGCCCCTTCTTTACCTGCTCTTTCCATCAATCAGCCTCTCAGGCTAAAACCTATCAGCACCCCTGTCCCCAATCACTACCCAAATACGACACTGTAAAAAAAAAAAAAGAACATAAAATTCATACTTCTAGATAAAAAGATATTCACTAGTACAATGCGGCACCTGTTTTCAAGGCCCTCGTTTTCCTGAACAGTTCCTACTTATTCTGATTACAGAGGTTGTCTTCAGAGACTGCCTGCCAAAATCAGATGCTAGGCTGTTGACCTTGAGTTGTCTGGCAGACTTTTCACTCCTAAGTTTTCCTCCAAAGATGTGTCACTAACCTCCTCTTCAGGAATGGCGATCTTCTCATCAAAGTAGGTGGTGAAGGGCTCCTGTGTGTGCCCAGTGGCCTGGGAAAGAGACGAGTTACTGTAGGCAGGGTTGAGGGTACCAAGACTGCCAGAGTCCCCATGGTCTCCAGAAGCATCATCTAAATTTACAGATTTAAGAAATAAAAATGAACAAAATACATTAACAACTCATCCTTCGTAACTTTTAAGTTAAATCTTTTAATACCTAAATGCACAAGACCAACCTGACTCTACTCAATTTGTTTCTAATGTTTTGTTTATATTTTTAATAAATTAATTCATTTTTTAAAGTTTATTTATTTTGAAAGAGAGAGAACACCAGTGGGGGAAGGGCAGAGAGAAGGGTCGGGGGGAGACAGAGACTCCCAAGCAGGCTCCACACTGTCAGCACAGAGCCCAATGCAGGGCTTGCTCTCACTTCCTGAGTGGAAGTCAAGAGCTGGGCACCCAGGTGCTCCAAATAAATTAATTCTTTAATAGGCAACGTATTCACAGGGATGGAAATTTGGGAAATAAAAAAGCTTATGGTAACAAAGCTCCTTCCCGTCCCTCTTCCCCAAGTCATTCTGTTCTAGATCAGTTTTATTGCTCATCTTGCCATGGTTTTCCTACTTTCACACTTCTATAGTCCCAGGTGGCTATTTTTAGAACCATTTCATTTTCTTTTAAAAACACGGATGTCTAGGGCTCAAAATATAACACTCCCAGACTGGTAACCTAAAATCCTAACTTTTAGAAGAAAAGAACTAAGTCTGTCTAGTTCTGTCACCAGCCCATCATTTGGTAGGACTTACTCAAAGAATCATCCTTGGACATTATACCTCAGGCTTCTCAATAAATGTGGAAGTTGGAAAATCCTGCCACAGTTCAGGCTAAAATCTGAACCTGCAGGGAAACCACCAAGCAGGAACCCTTTGCCTCCTGACTAAGGTCTTCAGTGAAGAGCTTCGGGTCACGGGGTGTGGGCACCCTCGTGATAGGAGGGCTCATCTTAGACTGGTAATCAGTGTTTCCCTGAGCCCTGAACTGTGCAGTTAATCTTAAATGCTGGGAAGGGGAGGGTCTGGGAGAAAAGGGCTCATCTGCCAGAAGGACACAAAGTCTACTTTAGTAGCCATCAAATGGCTATTTTGAACCACAGAGCTCTCTAATGTTAGGGTTTCCAAGAAATCCTTGCAACCTCCAATTAGAAAAACAAAAGCTTTCTTTCTACAGGGAGCTGACCCACTTGATGTGAAGTGGCCCTGAACTAATGAAAAAATCTAAAGAAACGGAATGAAAACTCTAAAGGGGACATTTAGGATGAGGAAGGATTACAGCCCTCAGGAAGCTTTAATGAAATACACAGGTGCTTGCTCGGTATTTTACTGCTCCTTACGTTAAGTATTTGCAGTGCTATGAAGAGCCAAAGCATTCTAAAGAATTTTATGTGAGGTCTGGGATTAATACTGCCCTTGCAAGCATTACTGCTATAGAAACCAAACTTGTAGCTCATCTTGGCTCACCTCAGAACTGGAAATAAGACAGGAGACAGATCTCTGTAGTTATACATCTATTTTCATTTGTAGCCTAAGTTACCAGGTGATGATTGGATTGGACCTGTTTGGAGCAGGTCTCTGTGATGATGCTGTTGGCTAGGGAAGAGGAGTTAAGGCCAGTTTTTGTTACCACAAATGACAAGAAGGAAAATATGCTCAGTTTCCATTACTTATTTAAAACTAATTCTGGGGTGCCTGGGTGGCTCAGTCAGTTAAGCGTCTGACTCTGGCTCAGGTCATGATCTCATGGTTTGTGGGTTTGAGTCCCACAGCAGGCTCTGTGCTGACTGACAGCTCAGAGCCTGGAGCCAGGTTCAGATTCTGTGTCTCCCCCTCTCTCTGCCCCTCCCCTGCTCACACTCTGTCGCTCTCTCTCTCTCAAAAATAAATAAACATTAAAAAAATTTAAAATAAAAAATAAACTTAATTCCAAATAAAAACCAGACAATAACACAAAGCTGTAAATTACCATCTGGCGTCTTCCGTTCAGGACCCAATACCATGGTGGATGCCTGAGTGTCCAAGTTCTTAGAATAAGATTCTGGAAAGGAGAAAAGGAAGAGAGGAATCAGCAAGAACTAAAAAGTTTAGAACCAGCATGTTGTTACTCTGTATAACCGGCCCCATACCATATGAAGAGAATTAATTCTTCTACTGAACTAGATAACCTTGAAAATAATTACAGTTTTCAGAGTATGAGTGAGATATTTAATAAAAAATATAAAAGTCTTGCTAATAAGACTTCAAAACCAAATTGAAGCAAACGGTATTTCAGGGAAGCAGGCAAATACTTTTTAATAAACATCCACAAAGAGGCTCAAATATTTAACTCAAATATTTAAAACCGGATTGGTCCCCCTGCTTTCACAAGTTTTTAAGGACAGAGATCTGTAAATCTTTTTGATCTAAGAAACAATTGAAGCTCATGTTTCAATTTTCTGAAAAGGGGGGAGAAAAGCACCTCACCACCATACTAGTTGAGGAGCGTCATTATTCCCCAGCCTCATATTCCCCTGAGGAGAGAGAGACCTCTCCTACACTTCTAGTCCCTAACCCTTCGACAACTGGGAGCACAGACCAGTCACCAAGGCCCTCCCCTCCTGGGCTGTCAGGGAGAGACGAGGTACCGGGAGGACTAGGCATAGTCTGCCGAATGCCAGCACTTCTCTCTCCATCCCGCGAGGCCGGGTTGGGGTGGGGGGCATTAGGGACGAGTGGCTGTCCCAGAGGTCCAGCATCCTGCTAGGTTAAGGTTAACTGGGGAGAGGGGAGGATGGCAGTGAGCCCATTTGGCCACAGATCTATGGAGTATTCTCCAGTTAACCCCACCAGTCAGGTTGATTTTTTAACATTTTGATCTACTGATTAAGGAATTTATTTCTCAGTTAACTTCAAATTTAGAAGGAGAAAGATGAGCCAATATTTACTGTTAACTCTAACTCCCACTTAAATCCCAATAAAAACTATCCTCCTGAAAAAGTTATAAAGCCTTTACTTAGTTATCCTTTACTGTATAAAGTCTTCGTCTCTTGTCCCTTGTTCCTGTCCGAACAGTCCTCTATTTTCTTTTATAGATAATCTATCTACCAATATATTCTGTATCTATTTTAAAGAATTACAGAATTCAGACCTGAAGGGTTTTAGGTTTCATCTATCTTCCCGGATGTAAAACAGAGCACCACTTGCTAACTTGGAAAACATAATCTTCTACCTCAATCATCAGCAATATCAAGTAGTTTGTTGCGATGGACAACTAGCCATGTCCCTCCTATCAGGTGTTAAGCCACCAGATGGCGAAACACCAGCCAAAAGATGCCAGTAATACTGACAACATTCAAACCCTCTTTAGCACCTCAACTAAATGAGATTTACAAAGCTGACAACTCAGAGTAGCAGTAGCCACTTGGATTCCAATCAGCTCTGGGACTGTGGCTCTTACAGGAAAAGGTCTTGGGCCACTTGGTATGAAATAAAGAGTCCTTTATACTTTGATCACCTCTGAGAACATTATTATTATTTAAAATGATGTTATTAATATTTTGTTGTAATCTGTAATTAACATTAATAAGTATTAATAGTATTAACATTGATAATTAGAATAATATATAATGTTCAAAATATCATGTTACATGATTATATTAAGACTAACACAAGTTTCTTCTAATGTGGCCCTACTCACCAATAACTGACTGAATTAGATTATTTTTATAGTGATGACTGATACGCTGTTTAAGGCACATAAGTGTTTAACGCATCTGGGGAAATTTCCTCCTCAAATTAAGCTTTTAAATTATATTTCAAGAACAAACAATTCAGATAGTACTGTGTAGACCTATAGTCTACAAAGGTGATAGTTAAATAATTTCAGACAGAAATATTTCATGATTAAATGTTTTACAATTGTTATTTGTATTCTAAGGGATTATTCCTACACTAATTACATACAGAGCCAATAAGATACAAGAAGTCTGGACTTCTCCCTGAAATCTTAGAAATGTATTATTTTAAGAAAGGAAAAGCAATTATAGATTCTATCTTTCTCATCAAAACTTTAAGTCAACAAACTAGAAGTTCCACGGTTTCCAGTGTCTACAGAACATAATGAGGGCAGGGATAGAGAAGGTCAGTTATGCTTGGTGTTTAAATCTCCAAGAAAACTTAACACTCATATGGAACAGTGAGTTAATATTAAGACAGTTTTGAAAAAAAAATTTTTTTTAAGGGAAGGGGGAGCCTGGGTGGCTCAGTCGGTTAAGCATCTGACTTCAGCTCAGGTCATGAACTCGCATTTCCTGAGTTCAAGCCCCATGTCGGGCTCTGTGCTGACAGCGCAGAGCCTGGAGCCTGCTTCAGATTCTGTGTCTCCCTCTCTCTCTGCCCCTCCCCTGCTTGCACTTTGTCTTTCTCTTTCAAAAATAAAGATTAAAAATAAAAAGACAATTTTGCTCCCTAGGACCATACCACCAGATCATTTCGGTCATTTAACAACATTAATAAAAAGATCAAGTTGAAATACAAGCAACCAGAATCAATCCAGCAATACCTTGATAATTATGATTAATATACCTTTGATAATATTCTAGCTCACCCTCAACCATAAAGTGTCACCTTCTTCCAAAGCTAGTAAGTTTCCTCCTGTCAAACAGCAACAACAGAAAAAATGGCACTCCTGACTAAATGTACTATAACGGTTTTATCCCATTCCTTATCAAAAGTTGTAAGAATAGGGTCCCTGGATGGCTCAGTCAGTTGAGTGTCCAACTTTTAATTTCAGCTCAGGTCATAATCCTGGGGTCATGAGATAAAGCCCCACATCAGGCGCCTCACTGAGTGTGGAGGCTGCTTGGGATTCTCTCTTTCCCTCTACCCCTCCCCAACTTGTGCATACCCACTCTCTCTTTCAAGAAAAAGAAGCTGTAAGAATGTTTACAAGTGGGGTGCTGCCTGGCTGGCTCAGTCCGTAGAGCAATAGAGCATGTGAGTCTTGATCTCGGGGTCGTGAGTTCAAACTCCACACAAGGCACAGAGATTACTTTTAAACAAATGTTTCACAAGATAAAAATAAAATTACATTTTCTGTCTAAAATGTTAAAAGCATACACATCCTTTGACCCAGCAATTCTGTTTCTAAGATGTATCCTAAAGAGACACTCATACAAGGAAGTACGTGGAAGGAAATTTCCTGTAACACTGTTTGTAGTATCAAAAGACTAAAAATAACCTAGGTATCAGTGGAAGACTGGTTAAATAGACTATGTACAGTCACAGGAGGGAATGCCATGCAGCTATTATAATAAAGCAAATGTAACTGTACTGACAGGAGACCATCTCTAACACACGTTTTCACGTAAAAAACCCAATTTATAGACAGTTTGGAATGATTTATATGGCAAGAAGAAAAAAAAGAGGAGGGATGGTAATATACATACGTATGTGTATGGACTACCTCCCGAGGACACACCAAAATCTAGTAACGCTGTCCGCAAGACGAAGGAGAGGGGGAGCACAAACAAGGCCGGGTGAAAGGAAGCCCTCTCACTGAATGAATATACACCATATACCATTTTGCACTTAAAACAAAATCATTTTGTCATGTGCTTGTAGCATTTTTTTTTTTTAATGTAAAGGTCATATGGATTCACTCAGCTTCCGAACAAATACTTTCAGGATGTGTAGCTGAACTCTGCTGACAAAACTTCTGTGATGGATAATCAGGGACCCGCAAGCTGTGCGCCTGGCGGGCATACACTAAACTAAGCTTAACTTACTACCACTTTGTCTTCGTGCCCAAACAGCCACGCTCTGATATTATGAATTGTGAGTTTCATTTGAATGCGAAAATTAGCAACTGCCGTATGAGGAAGGGACTCCTCAATCTGGTCATTCCCTCAAACACAGACTAGCTATCATCAATACTGAACATCGAATTAACATTATTTCATGTGTTCTCTAAGCATTCATAAGAACTCTAGGAGAACAGTTAATTTTTTAAGAACAATTTAGATAGCCCAAATATGTTTTTATTTTAATTTTTTAATGTTTATTATTTATTTTTGAGAGACAGTGTGAGCAGAGGAGGGTCAGAGAGAGAAGGAGATACAGGATCCGAAGACAGGCTCCAGGCTCTGAGCTAGCTGTCAGCACAGAGCCTGACAAGGAGCTCGAACCCACAAACGTGAGATCTGACCTGAGCCGAAGTCGGAGGCTCAACCGACTGAGCCACCCAGGCGCTCCAGCCCAGATCTGTTTTTAAATTGCCCCCAAGAAAGTATAAAATACTGAATATTAGAAAACATATAAGTTAAGGGGTGCCTGGGTGGCTCAGTCAGTGAAGCATCCAACTTTTGGTTTCAACTCAGGTCATGATCTCATGGTTCCTGAGATCCAGACCCAAGTTGGGCTCCACACTGACAGTGCAGAGCCTGCTTGGGATTCTCTCTCCCTCCCAAAATAAACAAACAAACTTAAAAAAAAATACACACACACACACACACACACACACACAAATGTTTTTCTGCTATGGTTAAAAAAAAAGTTTGAATTTGAAATACTTTTTTCTTATAAAATTTCCCCATTAAGAAAGGCCCTCAATACTATTTCACTGATTTCACAGTCACCTGGGTGGCTCAGTCAGTTAAGCACGCCCCTCTTGATTTCAGGTCATGATCTCACAGCTCATGAGTTTGAGCCCCAAGTCAGACTCTGCACTGAAACTGTGGAGCCTGCTTCAGATTCTTTCTCTCTCTGCCCCTCCCCTGCTGTTGCACACATTCCTTCTCTCAAAATAAACAAACTTGGGGCACCTGGGTGGCTCGGTTTATTAAGCATTCTTTGTTAAACATCCAGTCGGTTAAGCGTTCAACTTCAGCTCAGGTCCCGATCTCATGGTCCAACTGTTCGAGCCCTGCGTCGGGCTCTGTGCTGACAGCTCAGAGCCTGGAGCCTGCTGCCGATTCTGTGTCTCCCTCTCTCTCTGCCCCTCCCCTGGCTCGTACTCGCTTGCTCACTCTCTCTCTGTCAAAAATAAATAAACATTAAATAAATAAATAAACTTAAAAACAAAACTATTTCATGGATTTCAGACCTGTGTTCAACATTGCAAAAGTCTCCCTAAAATTAATAGAGAGGAATGTTTTTGAACAGTTCTCTAATTCATCCCTTTTAATCTCCCCTCCCCTATAAAAATAAAATCAAAGACAGCATTAAGAAGGAAAAGAACTCACAGAGGGAACCTAAAGTGTTTATATGGAAGCAACTGATTAAATAAATGTGAACAGGAATGTTTAAAGTTGACTGGCTTCACGATGGAATACTACATGGCAATGAGAAAGAATGACATATGGCCATTTGTAGGAAAGTGGATGGACCTTGAGAGTGTCACGCTAAGCGAAGTAAGCCAGACAGAGAAGGACAGAAACCATATGTTTGCACTCATAGTTCTAACAGGAAAACAGAAGAAACCTAATGGAGAACCAGGGGGAGCGGAAGAGGGAGAGAGAGTTGGGGAGAGAGAGGGATGCAAAACCTGAGAGACTATTGAATGCTGAAAATGAATGGAGAGTTGAAGGGGAAGGGGGAGGGAGGAAAAGAGGTGGTGGTGATGGAGGAGGGCACTTGTGGGGAAGAGCACTGGGTGTTGTATGGAAACCAATTTGACAATAAACTATTATGGAAAAAAAAATAAAGTGTATTGTGAAAATGTTAAAAAAAAAAGTTGACTGGCAAAATTCACAACAAGGTAGTCAGGAATCGCTTTTGCAAAGCATGGAAGGACTGAACGTCCCCACCTGGATTTAGACCCACAGGTGCGGCACCATGACCCCCCACTAAAGCCCATGTAAGGAATAAAATAAAATAGACTGGCAAAACCCTTTTTCTCCTTGAAGCTTCCCTTATACAATTTTTCAGTGCCAGCAACATGCTGCCAGATGCACTGATCAAGGCTTTAAAAAGTGATACCCAAGTTGTTTATTGGAGAATAACAAGGAGTTGAGATAAAAAGAAAAATTCCATTTGTCTGAAGAAATGTAAAACATTTCTAGATCCTTCTAAAATTCCCTTTTCCCCAAAAGTCTCCTTTAAGGCTAAAGTACTTGATATTCCCACTAAACTATTATTATTCATCTAACGCCTATGCTGCATAAGAAAGACGTTCTTCTTCTTCTTCTTCGTGAAGGTGAGCTACTGCCCTGGGCAGTTGGGACTCAACAAAACTCAGAAATATTCAAGTGGTTCAAAAAGAGCCTATTGTTTTCTGAACCCTATGTATTTTAATAAGGAAGATTACTAGCCACTCTTTAAAAATGAGATTATTACTTTCTTTTTCCATTCCAGATCAACAAAGAAGTACCATTTTCAGAGTTATTCCACTGAGGATGTCCATCTCATCAGTTTCAAAACTCAATTTGCCCCGACTGAGAATGAGAGGGAAAGAAATAGCTTAGAAAAGCCATGTGAAGCGATTACTAGCAGTGGAATTAAATGGTAATCAAAACTCCCAACAAACAAAAGTCCAGGACTAAGTGGGTTCACAAACATTAAAGAACACTTAATATCTATTCTTCTCAAACTATTCCAAAAAATAGAAGTGCAAGGAAAACTTCCAAATTCATTCTGTAAGACCACCATAACTCTGATACCAAGACCAAAGACACTACAAAACAAAACACTACAGGCCAATATCCCTGACGTACATGGATGCAAAACCTCCCAACAAAATATTAGCAAACTGAATTCAACAATACATTCATAGGATCATGCACCATGACTGAGTGGGATTTATTTCAGGAAAGCAAAGGTGGTTCGGTATTTGCAAATCAATGTGCTGTATCACAGTAACAGGAGAAAGGATAAAACCATACAATCATCTCAATGGATGCAGAAAAAGCATTTGACAAAATAGGATATCCATTCAGCATAAAAACTCAACAAAGTGGGTTTAGAGGGAACATAATTCATAATAAAAACCATAAATGACAAATCCAAAGCTATCCTCATACTCAACAGTGAAAAGCTGAAAGCCTTTTCTCTAAGATCAGGAACAAGACAAGGATATCCGTTCTCACCACTTTATTCAACATAGTAGTACTGCGTCATAGTTGCAACAATCTGACAAGAAATAAAGGCATTCAAACTGGTAAAGAAGTAAAACTGGCTATTTGTAGATGACACTATTTGTAGATGAAATGATACTATATATAGAAAATCCTAAAGATTCCCGCAAAATAACTATGACAACTAAGAAATGAATTACAACTATGAAATGAAAGGATACAAATTAACAAACAGAAGTCTGCTGCATTTCTATACACTAGTAATGCAATAGCAGAAAGGGAAATTAAGAAAACAATCCCACTTACAATCACACCAAAAAGAATAAAATACCTAGGCGTAATTTAAGCAATGAGGTGAAAGACCTATACTCTGATGAAAACTATAAGACACTGATGAAACAAATTGAAGATGACACAAACAAATGGAAACATTCACCATGCTCATGGAATGGAAGAATTAATATTGTCAAAATGTCTACAGCACCCAAAGCATCTACAGATTCCAGGCAATCTCTATCAAAATACCATTTTTCATAGAACTAGAATTAAATAATCCTAAAATTTGTATGGAACCACCAAAGACCTCAAGTAGCCAAAACAATTTTGAGAAAGAAGAACTAAGCTGAAGTTATCACACTCTCAGATTTCAAACTATACTACAAAGCTACCGTAACCAAAACAGCATGATTCTGGCACAAAAATAGACTTAAAAGGTCAATGGAAGAAAATAAAGAGCCCAGAAATAAACCCATGCTTACATGGTCAATTAATCAATGACAAAGGTAGTGAGAATATACAATGGGGCAAAGACGGTTTCTTCAATAAATGGTGTTTGCAAAACTGGATAGCTAGGTGCAAAAGAATGAAAGTGGACCACTTTCTTAAACCACACACACACACACACACACACACACACACACACACACGTCAAAATGATTTAAAGACCTAAATGTGAGATCTGAAACCATAAAACTCCTAATACATAGAAAGTAATCTCTTGGACACTAGCCTCAGCAACATATTTATGGATATGTCTCCTCAGGCAAGGGAAACAAAAGCAAAAATAAACTATTGAAACTATACCAGAATAAAAAGCTTTTTCTTCTTTTAAGTTTGTTTATTTTGAGAGCAAGAGAGAGGAGAACCAGCGGGGGAGGGGAAGGAAGAGAGGGGGACAGAGGATCCAACGCAGGTTCCGCACTGACAGCAGAGAGCCCTATGCTGGATTTGAACTCACAACCATGATCATGATCATGACCTGAACCAAAGTCAGACACTTAACCAACCAAGCCACCAGGCACCCCAAAATAAAAAGATTTTGCACAGCAAATGAAACCATCAACAAAACAGAAGGGAGAAGATATTTACAAATGATATATTTGATAGGGGTTAATATCCAAAATACATAAAGGACTTACACAACTGAAAACCAAAAAAAACCAAAAGATCTGATTAGAAATGGACAAAGAGCTTGAATAGACATTTTCCCAAAGACATACAGATGACCAACAGACACATGAAAAAATGCTCAACACCACTAATCATCAGGGAAATGCAAATCAAAACCATAATGAGATATCAACTCACACCAGTCAGAATGGTGAGTATAAAAAGACAAGAAAGGGGGCGTCTGGGTAGCTCAGTGGGTTAGGCATCCAACTTTGGCTCACGTCATGATCTCATGGTTCGTGGGTTCAAGCCTGCGTCAGGCTCTGAGCTGACACCTCAAAGCCTGGAGCCTGCTTCAGATTCTATGTCTTCCCCTCTCTCTGCCCCTCCCCTACTTATGCTCTGTTTCTCTCTGTCTCAATAATAAAGAAATATAAAAAACAAAACAAAACAAAAAGACAAGTGTTTGTGAGGATGAGAAAAGAGAACTCTTGTGCACTATTTACTACAGAATCATTTACAATAGCAAGATATTGGAAGCAACCCAAGTGTGTATAGATAGACGAATGGATAATGAAGTGATAAATACATACACATACACACAAAACAGACTATTACTTACTCATAAAAAAGAATGAAATCTTGCCATTTGTGACAACATGTTTGGACCTACAGGGTATTATGCCAAGTGAAATAAGTCAGACAGGGAAAGACAAGTACCATATGATTTCACTTACATGTGGAATCTAAAAAGCAAAACAAACAAATGAACAAACTCTTAAATATAGAGACCAAACTGATGGTTACCTGAGTGGAGGTGAGAGGGAAGATGGGCAAAACGGGTAATGGGGATTAAGAGATACAAACTTTCAGGCGCCTGGGTGGCTAAGTCCATTAAGCATCTGACTTCAGCTCAGGTCATGATCTCATGGATTCTGAGTTCGAGTCTCACATTGGTGAGCTTGAGCCCTGCATCGGGTGAGCTCCATTTCTCTCTCTCTCTCTCCCCCCACCCTGCCCCTCACTCACTTGTGCCCTCTCTCTTTGTCTCTCTCAAAAAAAAAGTACAAACTTCCAATTATAAAATAAATAAGTCACGGAAGTAAAAGGTAGAGCATTAGGAATGCAGTCAATAATATTGTAATAACATTACATGGTGACATATGGTAACTCCACTGACCACGGAAGCATCCCATAATGTACAGAATTGTCAAATCACTATGTTGTATACCTGACTCTAATGTAACATTGTATGTCAACTATAATAATTAATTTATTAATGTTTATTTATTCTTGAGAGAGAGAGCATGAATAGGGGACGGACAGAGAGGGAGGGAGACACAGAATCTGAAGCAGGCTCCAGGCTCAGAGCTGTCAGCACAGAGCCTGACGCGGGGCTCGAACCCACGAATCATGAGCTCACAACCTGAGCCGACATCAGGCACTCAACTGACTGAGAAAATCCCATGGAATTCTAAATTATTCTCAAAGATATAAAGTTTAGAATTTTTAAAATTTAGACACAAGTGTACCCTATTTTTCTCTTATGAAAATGAATTTAATATAAAATGATAAAATGAAGAAAAGACAGGCTGAAGACTGATTATACCTACCTCTGCGAAGGAACAAAGTAAAAAGTCCCTGTGGTGTTAGTTTAAGAAAAGGTCTCAAAACTGTAATCCTCACTACATAAAAAAAGAATGTCTTCATATTAGAAAGTCTTCAGGCAAAGCCACAGAAACACACCCAGTTGATAAAGTACAAACAATACTTCTATTGTACAATGTGCTTAATACGCATCAGGGCTTCTCTATGTGTGTGACTCTTTCTCACTCTGGCACGATGGCCATTAAGATACCAGTGTGGACTGTTTTTCGTTTTACTGACTTTGTATACCGTAGTAATAATCTCAAATTTGGGATAATCTTGCTTATTAGTCTACTAGAGAACCACAATTTCATTCAACTCAACCACAAGTTTGCCATTTGTCACTTGAGCTGGACTTCTGAGAATCTGTTTTATAGTTAAGAAAAACCTGACACTGAGACCATCTAATGATAAAAAGAAGAAGAAGAAGAGAAAATGTTAAGCAGCAAGGAGAGAGGGAGTAAGAAATGGGGAGAAAGATAATGAAACTGGCTGTCTGGGTGTCAAAGATGATAACAGCTGGGAGAAATATGGCCAGGCTGTCCAGAAGTACTGATCTTTCAGCAAAAAATATCACTCATCAGCCAGAGACTTCAGAATTGGGCCTGATACCTACTAGACAACACTTTATCTGCTCATTGCTGAGGCTTAACCAGCTTTGACTGCTCACATGTCAGGGTCACTGATGTCTTACTTCTAGAGACTGTAGCTGGGTCTTTGTTCCTCCCAAGTCTCACAGAGAGCTTCCTCTGATTTCTTCCTAACCGGGAGCATACAGCAGCACATTTCCCTTTGAGGGAACCAACCTGGCCTCCCAGCCTCACACATCTATCCTGCAACACAACTCTAAGCTCTGTGAACAACTTCAAAGACCCCTTTCTATCAGAATAAGAAAGTCTCTTAAGTCTACACACACTCATGCCTCAGAAAAAAATGTTCTGCCCTCACACTTGCGTGAATAGTTTTTCTCTGGCAAATGTGAAAAATGACTATTCATTCCAATGACACCTGCTGGGCTCTAGGATGTAGTCTGGCCTTAACAATCTGAGTACATATTTTCCTCAACATGTCTTTTCTTAAAGCACAGAAAAATTATATGTACAAACAAACAACACTTACTACAAGATTCTCCAGCTGCACACCTGCCTCCTTCTGCTTTTTGGAATCTGTTTAAAATTTTAATAATTAACATGTAGCCTTCTTCTTTCATTATGTAGAAGTTTTAATAGTCACTTAATTACTAGCAATAAATGGGACCAAAACAAAAATAACCAGCAATAAGCATAAAGACAAGACTAAGAACCCCAACTTCCCAATTCAAGTTTTTACTGGAAACTGTGGATCTCATACAAAAAAAAAAATGTGACTTCAGCCTTAAATTAAAAGTGGAAGAGGAAGACAGTAAGTATATATTTTTTTTACCATTCCTGGCCAACTGTTTTATATTCTATTCCGAATAATACAAACAATGTATCTTATCCACGATGTCCCTGGAGATGCCTGAAGCGTTCTTCTTTGTGTCTCCAGGGGCCAAAACATGTTAATTGTTCAATGTTTGTTAAATTATCAAAAGAATAAATGGCATCTGAAGAGTGTGACAAGGGTCTAGGTCTTCCAAATCTTTATATTCTGCACATTCAATTGCTCCCTGCCTTCTCTTCCAAAATATTTTATTCAGACCACAGAGACTCAGATGGTAAGGACGACAACACCATTAGGGCAAAAGTCTTCCCTTTCTGCCTCAAACACCAACTCTCTGAAGGTGTCACTCCCTTTTCTCCTTATTCAAGCATGAGTAAAGAGGTTTCAAGAAGACACTCCTCTACACTCACCAAACCCACATCCAACTGTCAGCCCTATAGAAGTTCTAATCTGTCTCCTTCCAAACCTAAATAACTGAACTTACACCACCCGTACTTCAGCCAAATCGGCCAGCATACTCTTTTTCATACACTCAGAGTTTCTCATTTTGTGATTATGCTATGTGTATAAATAGCAGCTTTCATAGAAGGGGAGAATCGGAAGACAAAAGAGTACCTTCCAGATAACACCAAGAGAACTTCGGAGAGACTTAGGGGCACCTGGGTGGCTCAGTCGGTTCAATGTCTGACTCTTGATTTTGGCTCAGGTCATGATCTCACACTTCGTGAGTTGGAGCCCTGCACCGGGCTCTGGAGTGGAGCCTGCTTGGGATTCTGTCTCCCTCTCTCTCTGCCCCCCACCCCCCTCAAAATAAACAAGTCAACATTAAAAAGAAATTTAAAAAACGAGAGACACTTAAGCTCAGAGAGAGGGTATAAATCTGTCCGCAGACATTTGTATTTATGTGCATGGGGAGGAGGCAAGGAATAAAAGATGCCCTTCACTCCACAGCACCCACCCAAAAGATGCTACTTTATGGATACCGTTCTCTAACCTCTAACCTCTAACCTTCACTTCACGGAGTCAAAACTGAAGTAGAGCTGCCTAGCAGCTGCTCTGTAGAGTAATCCAAGGAACCTCTGCGGATTTCCTAACCGTAAAGTAAGATTAGATTCATACCAAGCTTCCCCATTCATTAACAAGAAGTGCTGCCAGACTGCCCAGAAATTCCCCTCCCAAGTCCCACAGCCATCCCGGAAACATTCAAAACCAAGTACACTGCAATCATGGCCTTTTTCGTATTGGATCCAAAATAAACTGGGCCTAGGCCAAGACTGTCAATGAAGCGTTTTCCAGTGAGAAACAGAACAGCCCATAAAGTTCTGAGGATTCATTCACTCAACACAGCTATAACAGCCATACCTAGTAGAGTGATAGTTTCCAACCTTATTTAATGATAAACACCCAGTAGAAAGACTCCCTAATCACCGGGAACTACACTATACCTTCAGGTCAACGTTAACACCTCAGATGGAAAACAAGGGCCTGAGTGTTCATTCACAATAGGCTCCCAGGATTCTGAGCAAAGGGTAAGTTATAAAGTCAGAATTGTTTTAACCGGAACCTTTAGGGGGAAAGAGGGCACATGTAAGTCATAAAAATTCCTACACGCCAAGAACTAAGTGTTTTATCTGTATCAACTTATTTTACACCAACAACCCTGTAAGACTGATATTATCAATTCCCACTTTAAGTTCCTGGAAACAAAAGAACAAGGCGGCTAAGCAACTTTTAAAGGTTTCCCCAGCCACCAGCCGAGAAGTGGTGCGAACTGGTGGGCCTTGGAATTCACAGGAGTCAAGGTAACAAGTGTCCCGGGGTTTCACCAATATTCAACAAAATAATGGCCACCAAAAGTTTCTGGAAACCTATCTGCTCTTCCACAGAATTTCTGCCTTTGCCTTCCACCTGAAAGGTATGCCACGTTGCTCTAACTTCACAGCACTCCCCTGAAAGCAACCGCCAATATGAAAATAGGTTCAGTTTACACACAGGAAAACTCAAGCCCAGGTTCCTCCACGTCTTCCCTAATGATGCTCTTTGAAATCGTCTCGTACTTGAGTCGGGGACTTGGGGGGCGATGCGGGGGGGGGGCGATTCGGGGGGACCGGGCAAGGGGCAGGCAAGTGGAAAGGAATCCAAAGACGGACGATCGCAGCTTTAAAAGCAGGGATACAGCAACCGAAAGTCGGAGGGCATCCACCCAGCTTACACACCGTGGGCCACAATGCCCCTATACAAGTACCTGGAGCCTGGAGGCGGCACAAAGAGCCCTACCACCAATCTACACATGAGTGCTCGGCGGCCTGCCCTGGCCCTTCACTCGAAGGCGCTCGTGGATGTTGGCTGCACTAAAGTGCTCTTTACTGTCGAAGAAGAGCGGCGGGAGGCCCAGGGAACGGGCGCGGCCCCAGGGCTCCGCAGATAAGGCGGCTGCCGAGACCTTGCCCTGTGCCCGTCGCCTCCTCCGCGGCTGAAGCGGGTCAGCGCACCCTGGATCACGGGTTCCGGCGCCGCGGCAGGTCCAGCCGAGGATTCGGCCATTTCTCCTAGGTCGCGGCGGGGATGGGGCGAGGCCCCCAAAACCTCGCGGGTTCGCTCCCTGCCTCCCTGATCTCCGTCTTCCTTGGAATAAGGCGGCTCCGTCCGGCGCCCCGCGCCTCGGGCCTTCCCTGTCCGCACCTCCCCTCGCCGCCCCGCACGGCGCCCCGAACGCCCCATACTGGCCCCGGCGCCTGCTCCCTGGCCCACCCTCGAGCCCTCCCGGCCGCCCTGGGGAAAGCGGTGCGGCCGCGTGACCCCTGACCCCGCCCGCTAGTCGCCTTACCGGTTCCTCAACCACCAGACAGTATGCCCTCGCGCTGGCCGCTCCATATCCCGGGAGCTAGCGCCAAGCCGACCAACCCCCTACACGCCCCGCGATTGGCCGACAGGACCGCAGTTGCACATTCCTATTGGCTGGACTCCTAGTATTCCCGGTAGCTGCCGGCGCGCGTGGCCAGCTGAGGGCGTCCCGAGGGTCCGCCCACCCCAGGGTCAGACTGGAGGCGGGGTCACGGCGGCCTGGGCGGGAGCTGCGTCCCGCGGAGCCATTGCCAGCGCGCGTCGTACTCGCTGAGTGTGGATCTAGGGGCCCCTGCGCTGCTGCGCCTAGTCCCGGGACAGATCAATTTCCTACCTTAGTTAGACGCTGCCTCACGTTAGGTACTGGCAGTCAAAGCCCTTTTTTTCTGGAGACTTTGCTCATCGAGGTACAGCTCCACTCTATAAAGTTTGGCCAATCTGGCAGTATCATTTCCTCTGTCCCCAGAGCCACACCATAGTATCTGCCGCTTCACCGAAAGCAACCCACACCCGGGAGGAACCGCGAGACATCAGCTAGTGCAGCCAGTTCCACCGCATCAGATGCCGCACTCCCAAGCCTCGGTAATGAATTGTTTTCCTCCAGCCTGCTCGCCTGGCTCGCTTCTTCCGCCAAGCTTTATCTCTGACTACCTTAAAACGATCCCACTCCAGCCCCAGCCCCAACCTCACAGACCAGTCTTAACCTGAAGATGAAGCCAGACTAGGGGTGCTTTAGAAGGAAGACAAACAGTCTGACGAGCCACCCTCGTTTTCTACAATGCCCTTTACAGCTTCCAGAAACATTCTTAGACACCTCCCTGCCGCTTATGTTAAAGATAACCAAGCTTATCTAACCAAATTGTAGCTAGAGAGGAAAAGAAGCATAAACCCCTGCAACTTCTTTCTTCGCATAAAAAAAATGCTAGGAGAAAATTTTATTAGATAGTAAAAGGAGTCCAAGAGCGGAGGAAGGAGAATGAACTGCCAAAAGAAAACTCCAAATCAAGTACAAAGTAAAAACCTCAGGGACAAAAAAAACTGAACTGAGCATCCTCAGTTAATCTGGTACAGGCTGGTTTCCATACAGAACTTCTCCTGAAGAGAAAAAGAAAATGCACAAATTAATTCTGAGAATCTCTCTCCACCACATCTAGGTAGTTTCAGGAAGGCGGGATGGAGGGCTTCCAGACCAGAACCTTTCCTTTGGGAACTTGTGCTGCAACTAGAAAGTAAAATGGGGGTGCCTGGGTGGCTCAGTCGGTTAGGCCTCTGACTTCGGCTCAGGTCAGGTCGTGGGTTCGAGCCCCGTGTCGGGCTCTGTGCTGACAGCTAGCTCAGAGCCTGGAGCCTGCTTCTGGTTCTGTGTCTCCTTCTCTCTCTGCCCCTCCCCGTCTCATGCTCTGTCTCTCTCTCTGTATCAAAAATAAATAAAACGTTAAAAAAAAAAAAGTAAAATGGCTGGAGCCATTCATGTCACCCTACCAGGTCTGCTCAGCTGAGCAACCTCTTTGGGCTTCCGCATGGTTGCTGGCTACTTACTGAGCTCACAGTGTGGAGCTTCGTCCTTCTTAGGTTGCTTCTTCATTGTGCAGGCTGGACTTAACTTTTCCGAGTGTCGGCTGCTGCTCCTATATATGCAGACAAGTGCGCCTCCCTAGGTTAGATAAGGGCACTTGGGCTGCTCTGGGCAACACCATGTTAGTAAACCCGACACAGCCGGGAATTTCAAGAGGCAAACCACACCCTTCCAAGCATAATCAGATTTCATCTTTGACCGGCCATGAAAAGGGAAGCATCATATATCTGCCACTCCTGGATATTAATGGACAATTAATTGAGTTTGAAAACTTATATTCTAAGATTTCATCTTTGATCCACTCGGCAGGAGCTGGAGGCCAACTGTGAGTGGCAGTGGATGAAAGGGGTGGAGTAAAAGGAATTGCTTTCCTTCAGGATGCCGCTCCCCTTGGTGTGAAGCTAGTTAGGGCACTTGCACCACAGCAGCATGTGCACAAGGACTCTGCTCCCGCAAGGTGTGAGCTGAAACCAATTAACCCCAAGCCTGACAGTCCACTAGTATTTTCCATAGGTACGTGCAGCACTGATGCAATTATGAGGAGTCTCACGGGCTCTGTAAAAGCACCGCCCAGTCTGTCCCTTGGGATCTGAGGGCCCGCTGGCTCAGCCTGGCAAATCACTGACCCACAGGCGGACAATAAAGCCATGCAAACCCAGGACTGGGGTACCTGATGGAAAAGAAAAATAAAAAACAAAAAACAAAAACAACCTGAGACTGTAGAAAAAAAAACCAAAAACAAATCCAGAGCAAGCCCAGAATTTCTCAATCTAGGAGGTGGAGAACTGAAAGAATGAGGAAATTATGCCTCTGGCAAATAGTTTAGTAGGCCTGCTGGAGGCTGAGGTGGAAAGGAGACATGGGGGGTGGGGCGGGTGAGAAGAATGAAGTGGGACACTGGGAGGAAGAAGTTGCCGTCTTCAGAAAGTTTCCTGGTAGGTTTAAAGAAAAGCTGCTTAATACCACATAAACCTATGAAAATAAGTGTGATAGAAAGAAATGTCTTAGAAATGGAGAAGAAAGGAAAGAGTAATCAATTCATATTAGTCAAAGTAGGCTTCTAGCTGGTGGCTCCACTTCCTACTCCAAACAGGAACAGCCGAAGGGTCAGAAGATCTATGAAATCTCCTGCCCTGAATCCCAGATGAAAATCTCTTTGTTCCACAGCACACACCAACACTAAGTCATATCATTACAGTGTGACCTGCTCCTTGTCCTTGTTTCTACCTCAGACAAGTTCCCTAACGCAAAGCTGCCTTATATTGAGTGGGGCACCAATTTGTCCCCCTTCACAGGCTAATAAGTACACATGAAATCATCCATGAACTGAAATGTTGGAGGAAAAAGCCCTATGTTAGTTTAGGGTTTCCGAAAACAGGAATGGATTTTACAATGAGTCTCTACCATAGTTCCTGTTTTGTTTACTCAACAGTTTCTCCCAGTATATATGCTCCACTCGTGCCTTCCAGGTCCACAATTCTCACTGACAACATTAATTGCACTCTTAACGTATGTATAACAAACACCATATTTAACATGTCACAAACATGGATTAATCCTCAAAACAGATTTGTGGGGCAGGAACTATATTTTGCAATTTAGGAACCTGAGCCTTCGAGAGGTTTCTTGCCTATGTACACACAGTGAGTTAATGGTAGAGCTAGGCTTTGAACACAAATCTGTTCTTGAAGAACCAGCACTCAACTACCATACCATTCTGCCTCTGCTGTGTACACCTAGAACAATTTCCTTTCATTCAAACCCTAGCTCGGAAAACGATCTCTTGTAAATTCCCTGAATATCCACATTACCATGCTAGCCAACTCATTTCTGTATAGATGTTAATACGTATTTGTATTATGTGTGTCTTTTATTGAAATAGGAGACTTCCTTCCATGCTTTACCTTCTACCCACCCTCCAAGTATTCGTTTTCATGCTTTTGTTTTCCCTGAAACAGCTACCAGGAATTAACTCCTCTCCCCCTCCCCTTCCTTACCCGGAAAACTCATTATTATTATTATTTAAGCTTCTCATAAAATATCCCCCTCCATGATGCATTCCCTGACTCCTCCAGGTAGCATTAGCCTGTCTTTGACCCCAGCACTTTTTACTCTACTCTAGCACTGGCTCATTCTATATATACTTATTGAGAACCTACTGTGTGCCAGGCATAGATGGAGCGGTACAGATACAAACACAAATAATATAAGCACAGCCTCTTACGGGGTTATTATTTTGATGAATCCTTCTCCCACTAAATTGTTAGCTTCTCAATACGGATGATTATCTCATCTTTGTACACCTGCTAACAAAGGCCGGCTATATGGGAGGTGTTTCATAAATATATTAGCCTGCTTTTTAATATGTTATGGCTGACATATTGCCTGACAAAGCAATAAAGAATACATTAATGTATCTATTTCCAAAGTTGAGTCTTACTAACCTAAAATATTCCTCCCTTGAATCTGCTAGCCTTGTAAGGCTAGTCCTGTGATGAGCACTAAAATGCACAGGCAGGAGCCCCCTTGAGGATGAAGGACTTATGAGCCCAGCTGTTTGAAGTGGGCACATTGTTGGCAGATGGCCCTCAGCTGTCACGTCATGCCTCTTTCTTAGGCAGGCCACACTGAATGACTGATTTGTGTGGGAGTGTAAAGATTCATCCCTCTCACTTCAGGAAGGAAGAGCTCTGCAGGTTGGCTGAGACTTTGTCCTGCATCACAGCCCGACTTCTGTGCAGATTTGCTTCCTTCCCTTCCCTTCGTGGTGATCTCAAGAGCACTTCCTAATAAACCTAGTACTTCCACCTCAGAGTTGGCTTCCCTTCTTACTTCTTCCTTTAACCTAAAATCGAGGCTTCTAAAAAAGTGATCAGCACTCACTCTACTTCCTGAACACTCCTTCATTTTTCCACCCTTTGAGATCTAACCCAGTACTTACTTTCTTGTTAGCTAAATAATATCATCATTGGCCATGTGCAGTCAGAACCCACAAAAACTCTTCAGTTTTTGCCACATTCGAAATGTTCTCTTTCAACTCTTGTTTCTTTGGATCCCATCATACTGTGCTCTCTGGGTAGTTCTCCTATTTGGATTGCTCTTCTTCTACTTTCTTCAACTGCTACTTTTCTTCTTCCTACTCCTTAATGTAGGCATTCCTTAGGTTCAACCCTTAGTCCTCTAACTCTACACAATTCCTGCAACTCCAGTGTAGTAATACCGGGACCCAGCCAGCATTAGACACTATGGGACAGCTTGGAATAATGGAAAGAACAACCTCTTAAGAGCAAAACAGACCTGGATTTCAGGTCTAGCCAGCTGGGAAACCATGTATGCTATCAAGTCTTTGTGTTGATATGGTATAATAAGTGAGTGTGATACTAACCTCAGAAGGATGTTCCCTCTATTGTCTGTTCTCCAAATGCTCCAGTGTTCTTTCTTGCCTCCCCACCTCTTCACATGCTGTGCTCTTGCTGAAACATTCTTGCTCTATACATCTCTCACCCTGGCCTATTCCTATTCACCACTAAGGTCTCACTTTAAATGCTTCTTCCTCCAAAAGCCTTCCATGAGCCCAAGTGTCTGAGTGAGGCATGTTTTCTATGTAGTCCTATGACACAGTTTGCTGTATTCTTCCCTCTCCCATAGCACTATCCCCACTGAATTTCTTTTGTGGTTTGTATTTCTCCTTGAGAGCCAGGACTTTGTTATGTTCACTGGTGTGTCCTCGGGAGGAGTCCAAGGCTGTGATAGCATCCCTTCACAGCCACGGCCCCACTTCACCTTCTTGACAATGATTCCCAAAGGCCATTGCTCTTTGTATGCTCTTTCCCTGAGCTACACCTGCCTCTTGGACTTTCTCCTTGCATATCCAGCTAAAAAGTCAACATTACTATATTCCCCACTATCCTTCTTTCTATTCAAACCAGGTTGTTCTTACAATTTCCTTACATTCCCAGTTTCTGGGACTTAAAAAACTGAAGGTCACCATGGACTCCTCATCCTCCCTTACATAAAATAAAGGTACTCTTGTAGCCTACCTGCACAAGGTCAGTTGTCCCCTTCTACTTCAACTGCTACCTTCCTGCTTAGGCCCCCATAGCTCTCACCTCAAAGGCTCAATTTCCCCCTGGTCAATCTGACCATTTCTCTTCCCCACTTAGAAACTTCCTATTGCCTGCAGAGTAAAGAAGGCAAGAGGAGAATCACATTAACTGAGTGCTACTTCGTGACATGTAGAGGATATTTTACACACATTATCACATTTAAATACAGAATAGACTTCTCATCTGGCATTCAGATTCCCCACACCATGGCTCCAGCCCTCCTTCCACCTCATCTTCCACCTCTCCATGATGCAAACTCTTCCTTCCAACTGAATTTCGTATTTTCTCTCCCGAACACACCCTGGGCTTGCCTGGCCCTATGCTTTTGGCTGCTTCTGTTACCTCCACTACTCACAGTTCTAGTCTCCATTTAAAAAATTTTTTATTAAAATTTGTTTTTTAAGTTTGCTTATTTGGGGAGAGAGAGCACAAGAAGGGGAGGGGCAGAGTGAAAGAGAGAAAGGGGAAGAGAGAGAGAGAGAGAAAGAGAGAGAGAGAAAGAGAGAGAGAGAGAGAGAGAGAGAGAGAGAGAGAGAGAGAGAGAGA